>JANHGD010005774.1:27635-40782 GCA_027560375.1 Imantodes cenchoa | reverse complement strand
GCTGGGATGGGGGTGGGGGTGGCACTGCCTGGGAGCCTCTCCAAGCGGCCCCCTCCCAAGGCAGCTCTTCCTCTTCCGGCTTCAAAGGGATGAGGACTGGAATGAGTTCAATGACATCAACAAGATCATCATCCGGCAGCCGATCCGGACCGAGTACAAGATCGCCTTCCCCTACCTCTACAACAACCTTCCCCACCACGTCCACCTCACCTGGTGAGATTGGCTGAGCGGAGCTGCTGAGGCTGGTTGAGGGGGGAGTGTAGGCAGGGGAGAGATGGGCTAGGCTGACCTTTGGCAGGCTGGATGCTGTGCCCCACTCCAAGGGGGTGTGCCAGGTGATTCAGTTGGCGTTAAATCCAGTTCAGGCGATGGCAGCACCTGGAGAAGGTCTTTTTGGGGGTGGGGGTTTTCTCCTCGTCTTAACGGCGTCTCATCTTCTGCAGGTATCACACCCCCAACGTGGTCTTCATCAAAACGGAGGATCCAGACCTGCCAGCTTTCTACTTTGATCCTCTCATTAACCCCATTTCACACAGACATTCAGTTAAGGTGAGACCATGTGGGGTGGGGGTGCAAAAGCCTGCATTTCTGTTCTGCCCACTTCCATCTCCGGATGGAGCCCGGAGGGTCTTCCAAGTAGAAAGGAAAACAAAACATACAAGCAGCCATGACTTCAAGGAATAGTTTGACCAATAGAAGAGCCTCCGCAAGGGACTAAAACAAATGAATAAGGGGGAAATGCTCATTTTGATAAAATTCAGAAGAATGGGACCAGGGCTGCCGGAAGGAGAGGAGAAGGGTTTTCAGGGAATCTTCTGCCCCGTCTGCGGCTTTTGCTCGACCGTCGGAGGGACATCTGAAGGGGGAGGTGGTTCTTGTTCCTGGGCTCCTCTGGCCCTCTTTCTAGCAGAGGTGGGCTTGGGGGCCTCTGACCGCCTCTGATCCTCCCAGAGCCAGGAGCCGCTCCCTGATGACGACGAGGAGTTTGAGCTGCCAGAGTTTGTGGAGCCCTTCCTCAAAGAGACCCCTCTTTACACGGACAACACGGCCAATGGCATCGCCCTCCTCTGGGCACCGCGGCCCTTTAACTTGCGCTCTGGCCGCACCCGGCGAGCCCTCGACATACCTCTGGTCAAGAACTGGTAAGCATAGCTGAGGTGGCTGCTGTTTCTCGCCTCCGGCCTTGGCCAAACCTGGATTTGCCATCCGGGGCTCCACTCTAATTTTGGGCAGGCTGAGAACTCAACAGCTTCTCCCTCCCCGGCTGTCAGGTACCGAGAGCACTGCCCTGCCGGGCAGCCTGTGAAGGTGCGGGTCTCTTACCAGAAGCTCCTGAAGTACTACGTCCTGAATGCGCTCAAGCACAGGCCCCCCAAGGCGCAGAAGAAGAGGTGAGTGGGGGCTCCTCAGTCATTCTTGGGGGTCTCGCACCCCTTGGAAGGAGGTGGCAGCTCAAACTGGCTGGTGGGTAGAAGCAAGAGCGGGGGCCTGGCTACGCAGTGGCCCGTCCAGCGTGCCCACCCAGAGCCCCCCTTGACTCCTGCCCCCAGGTATCTCTTCCGCTCCTTCAAGGCCACCAAGTTCTTCCAGTCCACCAAGCTGGACTGGGTGGAGGTGGGGCTGCAGGTCTGCCGCCAGGGCTACAACATGCTGAACCTTTTGATCCACCGCAAGAACCTCAACTACCTCCACCTGGACTACAACTTCAACCTGAAGCCCGTCAAGACCCTCACCACCAAGGTGCCTCCCTCTTCCCTTGTCCTCCCTGGAGCTGTAAGACCCTCATGTTGCCGTGTGCATTCCCCACAAGTGCTGCTTTCAGGCAACTGTGCCCACGGTGGGGTGGGGGGTGGGTGGGCAAAGGAACATGCTGGGACTGTCCCTGGTGGTCTGCCCTCCCCTCGTCCTCGAGGTTACCTGGTTTCTCCCCGCTATGCTGCTCAGGGTCTCTCCTCTCGCTCGGTAGGAAAGGAAGAAGTCTCGCTTTGGCAATGCCTTCCACCTGTGCCGGGAGGTGCTGCGTCTGACCAAGCTGGTAGTGGACAGCCACGTCCAGTATAGGCTAGGAAACGTGGACGCCTTCCAGGTGGGTGGCGCTGTCCTGTTGAACACCGGGGGCCTGGGTGAACTTGTGGCACACTGCAATTCCTCCCCTCCAACTGGCCCAGAGAGCGCCCAGGAACCCCCACTCCCACCCCCTGCTGAACCCTGAGCTGGGTGTCTCCTCTCAGCCCTGCTGCTTCTCCCCACAGCTGGCAGACGGCCTGCAGTACATCTTTGCTCATGTGGGGCAGCTGACTGGGATGTACCGGTACAAATACAAGTTGATGAGGCAGATCCGGATGTGCAAAGACCTCAAGCACCTCATTTATTACCGCTTCAACACAGTGAGTGCAGCTGAGCCACAGGGGAGGTTGAGCCTCCGCTGCCGTCTCAAGAGAAGAGGCTCGCTGGTTTACAGGAAATCATATTCTGTAAAAAAAAACAACAATTAAGTTGCTTGAGTGCAGAATTGTTAGCCTGTAGTACAGTCGCGTCTCCGGAGCCACTCTGCTGGCAGTAATATCCAGCAGGGAACCAGGGTTCAAGGGGGCAGAGCCTGTTCTGACATACGGGCACTGCAGCAGGTGAATCTCACGGACCAGCCTGGGACCTACAAGTCAGGTGGTCCCATTCCATTTCGGGCAGTTGTAAAGAGGGGACTTGGGTGCCAGGCTGTGTCTGGTTGTCCCTGTGAAACTGATTCAGCGTTTCCTTCCCTTGTCCAGGGGCCGGTGGGGAAGGGCCCCGGCTGTGGTTTCTGGGCTCCGGGCTGGCGTGTGTGGCTCTTCTTCATGAGAGGGATTACGCCTCTGCTGGAGCGGTGGCTCGGGAACCTCCTGGCCAGGCAGTTTGAAGGTAAGCAGCACCTCTCTTCCTGCTGGGCTTAGTCAGGTCACTCCTAAGCAGCCCAATCCTGGGGGTGGGGTGGGGGGAACGAGACGATGGTCAGTGAAATGTCCCACTTGTGAATCCTCAAATAGTTTTGGGTCGTTTGTTATCCGGGGGGAGGGGGGTGTTTCCCTGGAAGGGTTTCCTGAAGTTTTATTAATCCTTCAGAAGTGCCACAAGAACTACTTAGGTTAGGAAACATTTGGCTTCCAAATCCACCCATCCTCCCCAGACAGATCCTAATAGCTCCTGGGCACTAGGTCCCATGCTCCACTGGCTTTCCTGCCCAGCATAGAGCTTTATAACTGAGTAGCTTTACCCCACGGTTAAGGGGTGGTCTGCCCTAGTGACTGTCATGGCGCTCAGCAGCAGGGGAGAGAAGACCAAAACATTTGGCATTCCCTAGTGGAGATCCCTGGGCTTAACCTCTCCCCTCCCACTGCGCTAGACGAATTGGCCACTCAAGAAAGAGGAGGACCCCTCGGGAGTAGTGGCCCCTCTCCCCACCTTCACTGCTGGCCCAGCATGGTTGGTGACGCTTGAAGCCATTGCAAGACCAGCCAAGGCAACTCGGTGTGAATCCTGGCTGGATAAATTCTGTCACGGCTGGACAAGTCAGTGCAATTCTCACCCATTTCCCCTGCTGCTTCTGTGCTGTAGTTGATCACTTTTTCTCTAAAAATCAAAGTGCTTTCAAATCCAGCTTGAATCTTCTTGTCCTGGGGAGATCCAGTGGCCTCCCAGAAGATCCAGGGAGTGACCACCCAGGGAATCTGTTTCTCACCCTTCCTTCCTTCCTTCCTTCCTTCCTTCCTTCCTTCCTTCCTTCCTTCCTTCCTTCCAGGCCGCCACTCAAAGGGGGTGGCCAAGACTGTCACTAAGCAGCGGGTGGAGTCCCACTTTGACCTGGAGTTGCGGGCGGCAGTGATGCATGACATCCTGGACATGATGCCCGAGGGGATCAAGCAGAACAAGGCCCGGACCATCCTGCAGCACCTGAGTGAAGCCTGGCGGTGCTGGAAGGCCAATATCCCTTGGAAGGCAAGTCCCGCTCTCTCGCTCCTTCCCTCTGCATGGGGCCGGCTGTTCAGGTGGGCCAGCTCTTCCATTCCCTCTTATCGCACTGCAGGTCCCGGGGCTGCCAACTCCCATCGAGAACATGATCTTGCGGTACGTGAAGGCCAAAGCAGACTGGTGGACCAACACAGCGCATTACAACCGGGAGCGCATCCGCCGCGGGGCCACTGTGGACAAGACAGTCTGCAAGAAGAACCTGGGCCGCCTGACTCGCCTCTACCTGAAGGCCGAGCAAGAGAGGCAGCACAACTACCTGAAGGTGGGCAGCCCCTTGTGCCTCTCGCCGGGGGAGGCAGGCTGTTCTGCCGCGGGCGGCCTGGCTTTGACCCTGCTTTGGTTCATCCACAGGATGGTCCGTACATCACCGCGGAGGAGGCTGTGGCTGTTTACACCACCACGGTGCACTGGCTGGAGAGTCGGCGCTTCTCCCCCATCCCTTTCCCTCCCCTCTCCTACAAGCACGACACCAAGCTCCTGATCTTGGCCCTGGAGAGGCTGAAAGAGGCTTACAGGTACTCTGAGGAGGGAGAGGCTGCCGTTGGGAGGGAGGGTGGGGTGGGGTGGGGTGCTCAGCATCCCACAGCACAACACCCAAGCACTCTTTTGTGGAAAGTCCTTACTTGTTTTTACCCCAACTCTTTCCCACGCTGAGCTTATTGGGCCGCGAGTACATTCTTTTATGTCTGGGAGATCATGTGGCAGGAGATCCCTCTGGCTTCACCTGCCTCCTTGCTTACCTGCCTTGCTTCCTGGAGCTCTCTTCGAAGGGGTCTGAGCTGCTCTTCCAAACCGCACTCCTTCCCTCCCTCCCTCCCTCCAGTGTGAAGTCTCGTCTGAACCAGTCCCAGCGGGAGGAGCTGGGCCTGATCGAGCAGGCGTACGACAACCCTCACGAGGCCCTTTCACGCATCAAGCGACATTTGCTGACCCAGCGAGCCTTCAAGGAGGTGAGCCTCGGCAACGGGAGAGGGCAGCCTTGGTCAAGCGTTTCACACCCGTGCGTGGCTCACGCACGAGTGCCCTGATCAGCGTTTTCCTTGGTCAGGTGGGCATCGAGTTTATGGACCTCTACAGCCACCTGGTCCCTGTCTATGACGTGGAGCCCCTGGAGAAGATTACAGATGCCTACCTGGACCAATACCTGTGGTACGAGGCAGACAAGAGGCGCCTCTTCCCTCCATGGATCAAGCCAGCTGACACAGAGCCCCCTCCGTTGCTAGTGTACAAGTGGTGCCAGGGTGAGTCTGGGCGTAGGGTCTCACTGGTGAAGCCACCCCTTCCTCCCTAAGACTGGGTGACCTAAACTGAGAGGCAGCGACGGGTTGTTCTGGAGGGAGGAAAGAGCAGGAGCATCCATCGTTACTCCAGCATGGCTGAGAAGGACGTGACCAGCCAGCCAGGCCTCTGGCCCCGATTGCTGCAGGGTGCAAAGGGGGCCCTTTCTCCCTGGCAACCTCCCGACGTGTTTTTGGTGGCTCCCAGGCATTAACAACCTTCAGGACGTGTGGGAGACCAGCGAAGGGGAGTGCAATGTGATGCTGGAGTCCCGCTTTGAGAAGATGTACGAGAAGATCGACTTGACGCTGCTTAACAGGCTGCTGCGTCTCATTGTTGACCACAACATCGCCGACTACATGACAGCCAAGAACAACGTGGTCATCAACTACAAGGTAGGCTGAGCTGACTGCTGGGCTCCCGGCGCAGGTGTGACCCTGGAGGTGCCCTTGACCCGCTTCTCCTGCCCCCCCCCCCTCTCGCCCCAGGACATGAACCACACCAACTCCTATGGGATCATCCGGGGCCTGCAGTTCGCCTCCTTCATTGTCCAATACTATGGGCTGGTGATGGATCTGCTGGTGCTCGGCCTGCACCGGGCCAGTGAGATGGCTGGCCCCCCGCAGATGCCCAACGACTTCCTCAGCTTCCAAGACTTGGCCACAGAGGTGGCCCACCCGATACGCTTGTTCTGCAGATACATCGACCGCATCCACATCTTCTTCAGGTACCAATGGGTGTGTGTGTGTGTGTGTGGCACTTGGCAGCACTGGTGTGATTTGAGACACCCCACCCCCCCACACACACACACACATACATACACACTGGTGCCCATTTCCCACCAGTTTGGGGAGGCAGCTGTGTCCTGGCAGGGAACAGGGATCATGGACTCAAAGAGATGTTGCGATCCTGCTCTGTCCGTATTGATTCGCAGCAGCTTTGCCTGTCCAACAAGCTGGAAGCAGCCTGCATGTAGTCCCAGGGCCGGGCTGGGCTATTTGGTCAGCCTGGGGGTCTCGCAGACAGACCAGTGGCGGTACACCTGTCCTGGGCCCCACCCCCGTCCCCATCTCCATGGACAGTGTGTGGAGAGGGTTGATGCCTCTGGCTGTCGTTCTGCAGGTTCACCGCAGATGAGGCCAGGGACCTGATCCAGCGCTACCTGACCGAGCATCCAGACCCAAACAACGAGAACATTGTGGGCTATAACAACAAGAAGTGCTGGCCTCGTGACGCTCGCATGCGCCTCATGAAGCATGATGTTAACCTGTGAGCGTGTGGCCGGCAGGGTGGCTGCCCTCCTGGAGGGGCAGAGACTGGAAGGCCAACCCATAAACTCGGCGCTTCTCCCTGGCAGGGGCCGCGCTGTCTTCTGGGACATCAAGAACCGGCTGCCACGCTCCGTCACCACGGTACAGTGGGAGAACAGCTTTGTGTCGGTGTACAGCAAGGACAACCCGAACCTGCTCTTCAATATGTGCGGCTTTGAGTGTCGCATCCTGCCCAAGTGCCGTACAAGCTACGAAGAGTTCACCCACAAGGACGGCGTGTGGAACTTGCAGAATGAGGTGGGTGGCCTCTGGGGAGGGCTTTGCTTCCAGGGGGCGGGGGCTGACAAAGTGCCATCCCCCACACTCATTGCTCTCTGCTCTCATAGGTGACCAAGGAACGCACCGCCCAGTGTTTCTTGCGAGTGGACGATGAGTCCATGCAGCGGTTCCACAACCGGGTCAGGCAGATCCTGATGGCCTCAGGCTCCACCACCTTCACCAAGGTAGAGAGGCCGGTGGGAGGAGAGAGGAGGTCTCAAACGAGGCAACCGCAAGAGGATTGCCTGAGCTCACGTCCTCTCTCCTCTTCTGCGGGCAGATCGTGAATAAGTGGAACACGGCACTGATCGGCTTAATGACCTACTTCCGAGAGGCTGTGGTGAATACTCAGGAGCTTCTGGACTTGCTGGTGAAGTGTGAGAACAAGATCCAGACTCGGATCAAGATTGGCCTGAACTCCAAGATGCCCAGCCGCTTCCCACCTGTGGTCTTCTACACTCCCAAGGAGCTCGGGGGACTGGGCATGCTGTCCATGGGCCACGTCCTGATCCCTCAGTCTGACCTCAGGTGAGGAGGTGGTTGCCCCGTCTGCTGGGGAGGGTCGATCGACCTCAGCTCCCTGGGTTGAGCAAATCGGGTCTGCTCCTTAGGTGGTCCAAGCAGACGGATGTGGGCATCACTCACTTCCGGTCTGGGATGAGCCATGAGGAGGACCAACTGATTCCCAATCTGTACCGGTACATCCAGCCATGGGAGAGCGAATTCATTGACTCCCAGCGGGTGTGGGCCGAATACGCCCTCAAGCGGCAGGAGGCCATTGCTCAGAACAGGTAGGTTGCTGGGAGGCGGGGAAGGCGGACCCTCGGCCAGACTTGCCAGGAGGAGGAGGAGAAAGAAGCCCACTGCAGGGAGAGTTCCAGCCGGGTGGGGTGGCTTTTGTGGCCTTAAAGGAGCTCTCAGATTCAACCGTGTTCTGGGTCAGCACAGTAACCAGAAGCAAACTGAACGAGCTGGTTCTGTAGATTGTGCCACGCCCAGAAACAGTCCAGGTTTAAAAGGAACCGGACTTAGTGTACCATGTGAATGCAGCCGCTGGGTCCTCCCTGGGCCTGGCGAGGCCTGTGGTGAAGATCAGGCGGCCTTTGGTTCAGCCAGCCTTGGCCCCTTCTCCCTGTCACAGGCGCCTGACCCTGGAGGACCTGGAGGACTCGTGGGACAGAGGCATCCCACGTATCAACACCCTCTTCCAGAAGGACCGGCACACGCTGGCCTACGACAAGGGCTGGAGAGTCAGGACAGATTTCAAGCAGTACCAGGTTTGCTCCCTCCCACAAGCATGCCCCTCCTCCTAGTGGGTGCTGTGGAAGATCACGAGGCTCCCAGGGCTCTGCGGCCCCTCCCAAGGCCCCCTTCTCTCCCCTCTCTTTCCAGGTGCTGAAGCAGAACCCCTTCTGGTGGACCCACCAGCGCCATGACGGGAAGCTCTGGAACCTGAACAACTACCGCACGGACATGATCCAGGCCCTGGGCGGGGTGGAGGGCATCCTGGAGCACACACTCTTCAAGGGCACCTACTTCCCCACCTGGGAGGGGCTTTTCTGGTGAGGATGGCTTCGTGCCATGGCCTTTGGGGAGGCGGGGACTGGGGGCACCTCCCGGCGTGACGCGTCCTGCTCTCCTGTCTGTCTAGGGAAAAAGCCAGCGGTTTCGAGGAGTCCATGAAGTGGAAAAAGCTGACCAACGCCCAGCGTTCGGGTCTCAACCAGATCCCTAACAGAAGGTTCACCCTCTGGTGGTCTCCCACCATCAACAGGGCCAACGTGAGTCCCGCTCCCATCCAGTGCAGCGGGGGTGTCCTTTGAGATTGAGATGGCAGGGCTTTGGGGGTCAGTGTGAAGAGGCCTCACCCCCCTCACCCTCCCCTTCCCCTCCGGCAGGTGTACGTGGGCTTTCAGGTGCAGCTGGACCTGACTGGCATCTTCATGCACGGCAAAATCCCCACGCTGAAGATCTCCCTGATCCAGATCTTCCGGGCTCACTTGTGGCAGAAGATCCACGAAAGCATCGTCATGGACCTCTGCCAGGTGAGGGTCCTTTGGCTCTCCCCCAGCCCAGCTCCCTGGAGCCCCCCAGGTGGCCGGGCTCCTCCATGCCAGGGGGTTTGGGTCCCCCTCCCCACTTGCTCCCAACCCCCCTTCCTCCCTCTCCACCGGTTCCAGGTGTTTGACCAGGAGCTGGACGCCTTGGAGATTGAGACGGTGCAGAAGGAGACCATCCACCCCAGGAAATCCTACAAGATGAACTCCTCCTGTGCGGACATCCTCCTCTTCGCTTCTTACAAGTGGAATGTCTCCCGGCCCTCCCTGCTGGCCGACTCCAAGTAAGCCCACTGCGGTTGGATCCCCAGCCCCCACCCCACACCCGGTCTGCTTTTCCCATGCTGATGGCCTCCCGCCCTTCCTCCTCCTCCTCTTCCACTGCTGCTCAGGGACGTGATGGACAGCACCACCACCCAGAAGTACTGGATTGACATCCAGCTGCGTTGGGGAGACTATGATTCACATGACATCGAGCGTTACGCCCGGGCAAAGTTCCTGGACTACACAACGGACAACATGAGCATCTACCCCTCCCCCACTGGGGTCCTCATTGCCATTGACCTGGCCTACAACCTGCACAGGTGAGCGGGACAGGGATTTAACAGGCTCAGTGGAGTAGCGGCAAAAAGCAGGGCATGACGTGGTCGAACTTTTGGGCCACATCTGGATGAGCCAGGTTCTCTTGGGGGGTAGGTGGGGGAGCGGAGATCTGGCCCTTGGACTCAGGCTGTTACCCACCCTCCTTGCAGCGCCTACGGGAACTGGTTCCCCGGAAGCAAGCCGCTGATCCAACAGGCCATGGCCAAGATTATGAAAGCCAACCCCGCCTTGTACGTGCTGAGGGAACGGATCCGCAAGGGGCTGCAGCTTTACTCCTCGGAGCCCACCGAGCCCTACCTGTCCTCCCAGAACTACGGGGAGCTCTTCTCCAACCAGATCATCTGGTTTGTGGACGACACCAACGTCTACAGGGTCACTATCCACAAGGTGAGGGACTCTGGGCTCCCCCGCCCTGGCAGGCGGGGGGCAGGGGAGGGGCTGAGCGCCTCCTGATCAGAAGCAGCTTCTTCCAGACCTTTGAGGGGAACTTGACCACGAAGCCAATCAACGGGGCCATCTTCATCTTCAACCCTCGGACCGGGCAGCTCTTCTTGAAGATCATCCACACTTCCGTCTGGGCTGGGCAAAAGCGTTTGGGCCAGGTGAGGTCTCGGGGCAGCCCCCTTGCCCTCTTCCTTTGGGGCAGGGAGGGAAGCCCCTCTCATGCCCTTGCGGCCTCCTCTCTTGCCAGCTGGCCAAGTGGAAGACGGCGGAGGAGGTGGCGGCTCTGATCCGGTCCCTGCCTGTGGAGGAGCAGCCCAAGCAGATTATCGTCACCCGGAAGGGGATGTTGGACCCTTTGGAGGTAGACCGAGGGGCAGGAGAGGAGAGGGAGGATGGGAGGGAGGCTCCTCCTCCCCCCTCTGTGGCCGTAGCCTGGAGCTCTGGACTATGACCGGTGGGACCCCTAATCTCCCCCGACAGGTGCACTTGCTGGACTTCCCCAACATCGTGATCAAAGGCTCGGAGCTGCAGTTACCCTTCCAGGCCTGCTTGAAGGTGGAGAAGTTTGGGGACCTCATCTTGAAGGCGACTGAGCCCCAGATGGTCCTCTTCAACCTTTACGATGACTGGCTGAAGACCATCTCTTCCTACACGGTGAGCCACCTGCCGTTCCCGTACAGACACACTCGAAGGGCCCAGTGCACCTGGATGGACACCAAGTGGCCTCTGCCCCTCCCCCAGGTGGGTGTGGAATGCCAATCACATTCCCCCCTTCCCAGGCCTTTTCCCGCCTGATCCTCATCCTGCGGGCGCTGCATGTGAACAACGATCGGGCCAAAGTCATCCTGAAGCCGGACAAGACCACCATCACCGAGCCTCATCACATCTGGCCCACCTTGACTGATGAGGAGTGGATCAAAGTGGAGGTGCAGCTGAAGGACCTGATCTTGGCAGACTACGGCAAGAAGAACAAGTAGGTGGCCAGGTGGCTCACTTGACCTCCCTTAGAGGGCCCTGTCCACCAGGTTGAGGCTGGGGAAATCTGTGCCAGCACCCTGAAGCCCTGACAGAGGTACTCTGAAGGCTTCGGTCTGCCAACCCACCCTGTCCTGCTCGCTCTTTGCCAGTGTGAACGTGGCTTCCTTGACCCAGTCCGAGATCCGGGACATCATCCTTGGCATGGAGATCTCGGCCCCCTCCCAGCAGCGGCAGCAGATCGCGGAGATTGAGAAGCAGACCAAGGAGCAGAGCCAGCTGACGGCCACCCAGACGCGGACAGTCAACAAGCACGGTGACGAGATCATCACCTCCACCACCAGCAACTACGAGACCCAGACCTTCTCCTCCAAGACCGAGTGGCGGGTCAGGTGGGTGGCGGAAGCCCGGAGGGAGGTCTGGCTCCCCACCCTCCTCCTCAGGTGCCGCTTGGCGCAGGCGGTCACACCCTTCGCTTCTTCCCGCAGGGCCATCTCTGCAGCCAACCTGCACTTGCGCACCAACCACATCTACGTCTCCTCGGATGACATCAAAGAGACTGGCTACACCTACATCCTGCCCAAGAACGTCCTGAAGAAGTTCATCTGCATCTCCGACCTGCGAGCTCAGGTCTGCCCCGTGCCACCCGCTTGCGCTCTGGGATTGCCCGCCAGGGATCCGTTTTAGCTCAGTCACTCACTCACTCACTCACTCACTCACTCATCTGTTTTCTGCATCGTGTTTTCAACTTGAGTGGGTTCTTGAAAGGGGAGAAGAAAGCCAGAATGGCCACTGACCTTTGCCCCAGAGCCTCCTTGACTGAGCTGTGTCTGAGGAGGAGGGGGGGCCCACAAAGAGCACCCGCTCTCTCTGTAGGTGCCAGCACAGATGTCTTGGTCCCTCCATACGTCCCATAAGTTTCAGCCAGGTGCCGCGGGTGGCCCCTCTCCCTTTGCCCTTGGTTGCGAGTGCCCGGGTGACCTGGCCTCTGTCTCCCCTCCCCCAGATTGCAGGGTACCTCTATGGGGTGAGTCCCCCAGACAATCCCCAGGTGAAGGAGATTCGGTGTATCGTGATGGTGCCTCAGTGGGGAACCCATCAGACTGTCCACCTCCCCGGCCAGCTGCCCCAACATGAGTACCTCAAGGTAAGTAATCTCTTTGGGGTGCCCCAGGTGTGTGTAGGGGTCCCTGGGCCTTTTTCTTCAGAGGAGGCAGTTGGGCACTACTGTCTTGCTGCAAATGCTCCCGGGCGGAGGGGGCAGGTAGGCGGGGCCACCCTGTGCTTGACACACACACACACACACACACACACACACACACACACCGCTTCTCCCCCAAACGTAGGAAATGGAGCCCCTGGGGTGGATTCACACCCAGCCCAACGAGTCTCCCCAGCTCTCCCCACAAGACGTCACCACCCACGCCAAAGTCATGGCCGAGAACCCCTCCTGGGATGGGGAGAAGACCATCATCATCACCTGCAGGTCAGTTTGGGCGCTCACTCGTGGGTTGGGGGAGGGGAGGGGATGGGCCCCCTTCGCTGACCGGCCCTTCCTTCCACAGCTTTACTCCGGGCTCCTGCACCTTGACGGCCTACAAGCTGACCCCCAGCGGCTACGAGTGGGGCCGGCAGAACACGGACAAGGGCAACAACCCCAAGGGCTACCTGCCCTCCCACTATGAACGGGTGCAGATGCTGCTCTCGGACCGCTTCCTGGGCTTCTTCATGGTGCCGGCCCAGAGCTCCTGGAACTACAACTTCATGGGTGAGTGGGAGAGACGGGGGTCCAGAGCCCTCTCCCCACCCCCCACCAGCCGCTTGGCCTGGGTGTCGCAAACTGCCCGTTGCCCTTGGTGGGGACCAAGGAATGGCAGAAGCGGCATAAGGAGTGGGGCGGGCACTGCTTCCGTTGCCCCCTCTGCGGCTCCCCCCCCCCCCGGCCCAGGGTCACTGGCCTTTTCAGGCTCTGGAGCAGGACTCTCCTCCCTTGCAGGCGTCCAGCTTCTCTCTCTAACTTTCCCTCAGGCCTCTCTCTCTACCTTTCCCTCAGGCTTCTCTCTCTCTATGTTTCCCGCAGGCCTCTCTCTCTAACTTTCCCTCACGGTTCTCTCTCTAACTTTCCCTCAGGCCTCTCTCTCTATCTTTCCCTCAGGCCTCTCTCTCTATCTTTCCCTCAGTCTAATTTCTCTATCT
>JANHGD010005773.1:11558-22488 GCA_027560375.1 Imantodes cenchoa | reverse complement strand
GACCCCTCCCTCAAGGAAGCGTTGACCAAAGCTTGGATCCACCCTCGTGTCACCTCTCTACTGGCCGAGACCAGCCAAGAGGGACACGGGTCCAATATACAGGTGGCGGCACTCACAGCTCCAATGGCCTTGTCCACTTCTTCCGGGCTCGCAGGCTCAAACTCGTCCCATAAACAGGGACTAAGACCAGCCCCAGTCCTCTCGACTTGCACTACACTGGAATCCAGGTCTGACCGAATCTGAGTGATTTTATCCGACAGATACTGAACAAATTCCTCAGCTCTGCCCTGTAAGGGTTGGATTACAAGACCTCCAAGGTTCCTTCCAACTCTGTTATTCTGTTCTAAATATATGTTGCATAGATTCATTGAGCAACAGCCATGACTTTTACCAGGAAAAACAACTTTTTACTTATTAATTATTGCAATATTGCAAATATTGAAATGAATAACCTAAAGGAGAAAGGAAAGTATCTCTAATTTCCTCTCCTTGGTAATCTGTGTCAAACAATTATAACATTGGGAAAGTTTATTATCAGCTGTTTAACTTGACAGAGCAAAGTAAGTCTCATCAATTAATTCCATGTTCCAAGAGACATGATGTTCCATCACTCTTCCTGCTCTGAGAGAAGTCCAAGAACTGATATATGTCAAAGATTTCATAGGAGTAGCAATGCCTAAGAAGGAAATTGCATTGTGTGGGCAGAATCACAATGCATTGTTTTGCCTTAGGCAACTGGCAGTGTATTCTGTGTGGTGGGCTCAAGAATGAGCTTCCACCTCTTAATGATAAGTAAGAAAGGCTGTTGTTTTGCCTGGGAAGAAACAGAGTACTATCAAGACAAGTTGTTTTGGTGACTAGGGTAGAGAATAAGGGAAAGAGAAAACCATCTGTTAGAATGAGTTGAAGCTGGAGGCCAAGTCCAGGTTGCAAGGCACAGGATTCATATGCATTGCGACGTCATCAAGATACCAGACAATTTGCATCAAGTCAAAACAAGCAAAGAATGACTGATCTTTGTGGAATGGTCTGCGTAAAGTAACCTGCATTTCTACATACATGCATGTTTCAGACATAAAATTCTTTACATCACTAGGAATTTCACAGAATAGTATCTAACAAGATTATTCATGAGTGTGCAATTCCATTAGGAAAGAAAATATAAGAATGTCAGACTTAAGATAATCATAATACACAGTAAAATGCCAAAGTTGGGCCTGTAGCTGTAAAACAAAGATACCCATCCTTGGGCTAGTATCTAAAATTAGGACCTGCTTATCTATATACTTCATAAAATGAATTTCTCTCTTATTATTTCTCATTCTTTTTGTGATCATGCATTTGATAATCTAAATTATTTGGAGTATATGATTTACAGTATGCAAGCATAAATCAGTTTCACAAGATTTGTGACATTATACACATAATGTTATGTATCATTATTTACTAGGATTGCTATAAATGAAGTTTAAAGTAAGTACACCACAAGATTCTATAGTCTCTCTATAGAATCTCTATAGTCTTTATTATAGAACCGCATATCTTTGGTGCAGTTCAGATGTTGCCTGTGGTTTGGGGTTTGGCTTTGGTACACCATAGTGACAGCAACTGAATCTATTTTCAGATAATAATCCAAGATGCCTCATTGAATTAATGAAAGCAAGAGAGCTGCTAAAGCAAGTTGTCAAAGAGCGTGAGAAATGACTGTTACACATTGCAGAAATAGTTTGAGAATATTTAGTTCATGCCCATCACCTTGAAATTTTGCTTTGCCATATATACTGAGCATGAAACATCTCTAACTTTTGTGATAAAAATAAGTGGTACCTGTGCATATGTTTTTAGAGCATGGTTAAGCAGTGAAACACATCTTTTACATGCAGAACATGCCCAGGAACCTCCAGTTCAAAAGAATCAGACTCCTGAGAATAGCCATCAGTAAACCACAGGTAATACTTAAGCTATACAACATTCATCTACAACAGAATATTTCAACTAGTATGAGAAGATGGGACTATGTATTCAGTACTTGTTCCCTCAGTCTTAGCAATGGATGAAAGCAGCTCTGATCCTCAAGATCTGAATGACAGCAGTTTTATGAGACTCATAAATGACAGAGATTTCTGAATCTGGTAACACTGTTCTTTCTCAAACCCTGAGAATTCAGATTCGGGAGAAGAGATGCCAGAAGATCAGGGCTGAGCTTAGCACTTAGCATTTGGCTCTGGTAGAAGATGATGGAGATCAGGACATCTACAGAAAAGTCACGAACAGCTGCCAACATGTGACAGAAGTGCTACTTATTTTAACATATATTGGAACACATATAAAAAGGATTGAGGTTTGGTGGTGTCTTGATCACCATATTAATTTACTTGCACACACACGCGTGTACACACACTCACACACACACACACAGAGACCCCTCTAATATAAATACCCATGCTGGGTAAGATTGTACTTTCAGCTCTGAGTATCTGTTTTTCTTGGAGGACAGAGCTTTTGTACTTCCTAAATTAGTCCATCTTTGAGCCATATTGTAGGTTAATTCTGCCCACTGTCAAAAGTTCAATCCTTAGCGAATCCAGGTTGACTCAACCTTCTATCCTTCTGAGGTCAGTAAAATGAGGACCCACATTGTTGACGGCAATATGCCAACTCTGTAAACCACTTAGGGAGGACTGTAAAGCACTGTGAAGTGGTATATAAATCTAAGTGCTGTTGCTATCTTTGCGCAATAGGGGAGGTGCTGTTCTACTGGTACTTCCAACATGGCTGACTCTATTATCAGTCAAATGGAGATGATTTATTTTTTTACCTTATGCTGAGGTAAATGTTGGACTATAGCTATGGTGTTGTCCTCTTAACTCGATGCTCATTCAGCTCTGAGTACTCTCCTTTGATTAACTGTTAGTTTGTGTGCACAAGTTCCTACAATTTTCTTGGAGAGATTTCAAAAGTGGTGTGCCATTGCCTCCATCCTAGGGCTGACAGAGAATGACAGGCCTAAGGTCACCCAGCTGGTTTTGTACCCAGCTTACTAGCCTGATACTTTAATCACTAAAGCAAACTGGCTTCTAGCCTGTTTCTAACCTTAATTGCTATACCAAATTGGCTTTGTTTCCTGGATTTATTTATTTCAGATAGCAATACTATAACTCTGGACATTTTGAGAGTTGCAGTTTCAACACTTCTAATGGCTCAGATTGTGAAATGTTAGGTTAACTTAACCAGATTGTTATTTTTCAAGGGAGGAGCACCTCTATTCTAAAATACTCTCATGAGTCAGTAAGAATTCACATTCCTTCAAACATGATGGTTAGTCTTTAACCTAATGAATCTTATCATTTTAAAGATAAGGAATGGCTACCAATTCATTTTTGTAAGAAGAAAAAGTAAAGTTGCAATTTTTCTAACTAAAGGTGTTATTCTACAGAAAATAGCTCCCAGAAGAATTTTGTTCTTTTTTTGTTAGAAACTGTGATTTTAGAAGTGTAGAAAGCTTTTAAAGCATTATTGGGTAAGAGAACAAAATTATATAACCATTGTAGAATGTAGGTTAAAGATTGATAGGTAGCATAATCTAAGCAGCCAAACCAGGAAATAGTCCAAGTACAGTGACAGTAGCAAAGAATGAAATATGAAAATATGAAAAAATATGGAAAATGAAAAAAAGAAATCTAACATTTGAAATGAAAAAATAATTCAGATAGGATTCCCATACAGTTTGTATCAGGAACAAACTCTTTTTTCACTAATATGATGATACATGCACAATTGTGGCATACTGCAAACACCACCAGTATAAATACAGGTCCAGAAAACATAACCATATATCATTTATCAGTATCACTTTTGTGTGTTTCAAATAGTGAGTCCTTCCTTTTCATTAGGTGGCCAAAGTATTTGAGTTTTATCTTCAGGATCTGGGCTTCTAAAGAGCAGTCAGGGTTGTTCTCCTGTGCGCTGCTTGGAGAGTTCAAGCATGGGAGATTAACTTCTGTTGGTTGCTAATGGACTGAGTTAGAAATAGATGTGGTCATGCCTCCTCTGCTCCACTGGTTCTGATCTGATTCAGTTCTTTTAACTCAGTCGAGCTAAAAGGACATGTAATTTCCTTCTCTTTTTAACTCAATTCATTACCAACTGATGAAAGTACTTGGATTCTCCTCTGTGGGTTGACAGATAAGATAAAGAGAGCAGCTGAAGTCCCTGCTCTGAGTGGCCTATACTCCTCAGTTGTGATCAGTTATTCGGCGCTGGGAGCAGATAGCTTCCCTGCCACTTTTGTTCGTGGCGGTGCCGAGAGGAACAGACAGGCAAAACTTTGAGTGCCGGATCTGGAGTTCCTGCTCTGAGTGGGCTATACTCATTGGTGGTGATTAGTAGCTCAATGCTGGGAGTGGAGAGCCTTCCTGCTGCTTGCGCTTGTGGCACAGTTGCCAGAGACAGACGGGCACCATTTTGAACACCAAATTTTTGCACCTAAACCAACAGCTCTAGGTTCTCCTAGCCTGGCAGGAGATCTTCCCCTTCTGTCTTTTAGCCTGCTGGCAGCAATGAAGGGCAGAGCTGCTCCATTGACGGTGCTATTTGGTAGCCCTCAGAGCGATTTTTCAAGCAGGGACAGCAGCTAAAATACTTGTTGCAGCTTTGTGACTGCCAAAAATGTCCATCTTCACTGCTGCCATCCAGGAGAGCTTGCTTTGGACTGAATAAAGAAATTGTGAGTTCCTCATGGTCAGCGAAGTGCCCCTCCTTCCTTCATAGCCCCTACAAGGCAGCTATGATCCCGTAGGGTCACCCAACAGCAGTTACGGGCTGGATTTCGCAAGACTCAGTGGAGCCCACTATTTTCCAACCACTCTCGCCATGACATCAACTGGAAGCTCGACACAAATAAAAATGAAGGCGGAGAACAGAAGACATTTTCACGGGAAGGATAATGTTTGGCAATGAATATTCTGACTCAACATTTTGCATAAGGTGCAAAAATTAGGAATCCCCTTAAAGCAAGGTGATTCCTAATTTAGTAATATTCTTTTTAAATCAAGGACCACATTTGATCTTTGAATACGTTTGCAAAAAGTGGCACACCAAGACAAAAAAAGTTTTTAAAATAAAAAACCAATTTGAACTTTAAATTAATTAAAATTATATCAAAGCAATTAATTACAAGCCTCCTGCAAATAGCAGGAAGAGCAGATGTAGCATTGCTTTTTCTGATTGATATAATTTACAACCTACATTTTAATGTAAGATTCATTCATCTGAGATTTCTGAAAGTGAGTTAATTATTAACTGTTAGAATTGTTTCTTTAATCTGTCTCCTTGCAAAGCCATCGTCTTGCTTCAAAATACAGCTCATTTCTTGCTATTTTTTACACCATGAAGAAACCTCTGAAGTTGCTGTATCTACATCTTCCTTTGTCAGCGTCTTCCTAAAGTTATGCTGCTATGTAAATATTTTTATGTTTTCTTTAGAAAAGTATGTCATTGCCGTTTTGATCATAAGAAACATATTATTATACTAGTAAATACAGCTTGCATTTCTGGCTGATGCTGAAATTGTTGTGTTCCTGAATCTAAATGTAAACTTAAAAAAAAAGAATATTTTTGGGAGAATTTCCATACTTCTTTTTTATATCATTTGTATGGCTTGTCTCCTACCAAACTTCCTGGCTAAGTTTGTAAATGATCTTTCGTCCCCATCCAAACTGATTCAAGATTAAAAAGGGGAACTTCATCTATTCTTTCTGGTACAGGAATAAGCCCACAAGCATTAAGCTACAATGTAGTGTTTTGCATTAGGCTAAAATGTAGTGTAATTTCCAAGCAGCGATATCCAGTTTGTTGGGGTGGTTAAGATTTCAGGCTAGAGATTGTGAATTCTAGTCTCACTTTAGGCATAAAGCCATCTGAGTGGCCTTGGGCCAGTCACTCACTCTCAGTTCTTGGAAGGAGGCAATGCAAAATACATTGGTGGTGAAAAGTCTGTAGAGATTCTCAGTCATTCAGATTGTTGTTGTTGGTGATGGTTTGTTCACTGAGGTTGCTGTTTAGCTTCCAAACGTTTCATCACCAGGCTAGGTGACATCCTCAGTGGGACTTGTCTTGTTTCAGTTCTTCACCAACCAAGATGCTTCAACTGAAGTCCCACAGAGGATGTCTCTTAGCCCTGGTGACAAGACATTCAGAAGTTAAACAGTAAGCTCAGTGAACAAACCACCACCCACATCTACCACTCAAGTTACAAATACTTCTATCATTTCTAGTGGCAAAATATTTCTGAAATGCTGCCAAGAACCTATCTATATCTCCACATTTGCATCTATTCTTATAAGTTAGCGTGCACAAATTTAATGCTGCAGTGGCATAGTGTTTAGAATTGTAGGAAGTTAGCACCTATTCCATTCCTAGAGGAATAAAATATTTTAGGAAATATTAAAAAGGCAGAATACTATATAGAATATCCCTGGCTGAGAAATGGAGAAACGTACTTTTAGGCAGAAAAAACTCACTCTTAGTAGCCCCCACCTTTGTCAATGTGCCATCAAGGAATGGTCCAGTTCACTCATTCCCACCCCCCTTTTGTTAAAAGCCTGGACCAGTCTATTCTACATAATAAAGATCTACCCCTTCAGGCAGACCCATCTAGCAAACAGAAACTCAGCAATGGCACCTGGGAAGATTACATGAGCCAAGCCTGGCACACTGACAAAAGCCTACAGCGTTAGCTAAGATCCCCGCCTCTGGGAGTCTGACCACCAATCAGAGTACATTTCTTATACAGGAACAGGAAACTGACTTGGGGCCCGACAGAGGTTATAAAAAACTCAGGGACTCAACGATTTCCTTCGCTCCTTCTTCAACATCCTCGAGGCAAGTGATCCCCCTTTCCCCAGGACCTCAGACCATGTCTCCATATCTTGCCAAGCAGTCCCATGCTTCCAGTGTCTTTTTCCCCACTTGGAACCGAACCCAGAAGGATATTCCTTTCAACAATCCTATAAAATTGTATCTCCCTCTTGCAGCTTCAAGATTCCAACATGGCTGAAGTAGTTAATAGTAGCTTCAAGATCACCCCCTTTTTCTTCTTTAATTTGCAAGCCAATCATTTCTCTGATTTGTTGACAAATTCAAAGTTCTTTTCTTCAACACAGTTGAGTTTAGTCTTCATTTCTCTTAGTTCCAAGTTGGATAACAGTTGGTGTAAGCATTTTGTTGGATATGAAATATCTGTCTTTGTGCAGTGATTATTTTTGTACATAATTAATCTTTCCCGGTATGGATTTTATCATTTTTGAGTGAAACAAGGAAAAAAAGAAACAAAAAAAGCAAAAACAAGAAAAATACATGAACTTTATATGAGATAATGAAAATATGGTCTCAATTTAAAAAATATATAAAACAAAAAATGATTAAGAAAAACATTGCAAGAAAAAGCAGTTTAGTAGCCACCTTCTCTTTCATTCCCAGACATTTTTTCCCCAGCCACCAATTGCTTCTTAAATATTTTTATAGTATACTTTGGACACCTGCAATTATAGAAAATATATACAGTAGCTCAGGCTTCAACTAGAATTTTTGGTGCTCTCCGAGTATAGTTGTTTGCAGATATTTCATTGTCCAACTAAATAACATCAGTGGTAATGAATTTGGGATTAGGTTGCCTTGCTAATGTTGGTGGGGGTATGTTTTCTTCTGGAAAGTTCTTTGATTACAATATTGTTTTCTGCTTGATTGCTTGTTTGATTTACTCATCTGGGTGTTGATTACTGTACATAATGTCTTTTCGCTTTTTTGTTTCAGTTCTTAACTTTTTTATTGTCTCTTTTGAATGATGATACAATGTGCTATGAGTACTGAGAGTGGTGATTCCATGGGTGTTCCACTGATTCGTTTGTCATAGCAGAAACTGTGATGCAGTATCTAGAAACTATAGCATTCCACAACTAAAATTAAAAATAGGGATCCGGTACTCTTGACCTGCTGTTGACCTATCGACAGTCCCAATGTTGTAGAATATACAGCCTCATGCTACATAACTAAATTCCATTTCATACTGAAGAAACTAAATTATGTATGTTAAATAAAAAACTATCTTTAGATGGATTTTTACTCCAAAAGCATTTTATTAAAATAAATTTGATAAAAATAAAAAAATCCAATTTAAATAAAAAACTGATCGATTGATTGATTTAAAATCATCAATTTTTATCCACCCTGTTTAACAACTGTGCTACTAACATAACAACTGCAGTAATTCACTTAATTGTGGCAAAAAATAAAATAAAATGGGGCAAAATCGGCCTAACTTGCCTAGGAACAGAAATTTTAGGCTCAATTGTAGTTGTCAGTCGAGGATTACCTATACTAAAAAGAACTCACACTAACACAGAGTAACAGAGTTGGAAGGGACCTTTGGGTTGCTTCTCTCCTTGTTTACTTTCCATCCATTGTTTCTTATCTTCCCTTCCCTTCTGGTGCTCTGAAAAAGAATCTGGTCCCCTCTTCTTTGTGGTAGCTCCTCAAATATTGAAACACTGCTATCAAGTCTCCCCTAGTCCTTTTTTTCAGTAGACTAGACATACCCAATTCCTGCAACTGTTCTTCACAGAGTTTAGTCTTCAGTTCCCTAACCATCCTAATTGCTCATCTCTGCACTCTTTCCAGAATCTCAACATCTTTTTTTATATTGTGGTGACCAAAACTGGATGCAGTATTCCAAGTGTGGTCTTGCTGAGGTTTTATAAAGCAGTACTAATACTTCACAAGATCTTGATTCTATCCCTCTATTGATAGTCTAGAATTGCATTGGCTTTTTTCGCTGCCACCGCACATTGCTAGCTCATATTTAAGTGATTGTCCACTAAGACTCCAAGATTCCTCTTACAGTTACTATTATTGAGCCAGGTTTCATCTAATCTGTAACTGTACAATTGGTTTTTCTTGCCTAAGAGAAAACTTTTTCTCTATTTCGGATTTCATTTTGCTAGATAGCGGCCAGTGTTCAAGCCTGTTGAGATCCATTTGGAACTTGAGTCCTTATTCTAGGGCAGGGGTCAGCAACCTTAAACACTCAAAGAGCCACAAAGGTCCCAACCAGAAGCCCCCCATTCAATTCTGGAACAAACCGGAAGTCCGGTTTCCCCACCATAGAGTCTCCTCCTAGCATAGCATCCTTTTCCCTCTACCTGTCCTAATCGAAAGCCCTATCAATTGTGGAGCCGACCAGCAACAGGGAGCTGCAGCAGAGGGATGAAAGAGCCACATACGGCTCCAGAGCCGTGGGTTGCTGACCCCTATTCTAGGGTATTGGGTATTCCTGACAGCTTAGTGTCATCTTTAAATGTGTTGAGTTCTCCTTCTATTCCCTTGTCTAGATCATTTATAAAGATATCGAAGAGTACTGGACCTAAAACGGAACCTTGCAGTACTCTACTGCTTACTTACCTCCATGTGGATGTAGTTTTGTTAACTACATCCACATAAGTGCGGTTGAGTACGGTTTGTCAGCATTATAAATCCATCTGGTGGTATTGCTGTCTATCACATATTTTTCTAGCTTACCAAGAATTAGCTTGTGGTCTAGTTTGTCAAATGTTTTACTGAAATCCAAACATACTATGTCCATAGCATTTCACTAGTTCAGCCACTTTGTCAAAGAATGAAATAAGCTGTTTTTGACAAATCCATATTGGCTTTTGGTTATAACTTTGCTTGATTTTAGAGGTGGTCACAGATTTGTTGCTTATCTTTTCCAGGATCTTTCCAAGTATTGATGGTCTATAGTGTCTGAGTCTGTTTCCCCCCGCCACTCTCTTGAAGATGGGAATTACATCAGCTCTTTTCCAGTCCTCAGGTAGTTCCCCAGTGCTCCAAAAACTTCGAAAGACATGATATAATGATTCCAAGTTCACACTACCAGTTCCTTCAGAACTCTGGGATGTAATCTTTTAGGACTCAGTGATTTGAATTTGTCTAGAGTCGACATGTATTCTCTTATCTTTTTCTTATTTTAATTTACATTTCTAATATATCTTCTATGGCTTTGTTTTTGGTAAGTTGGGTTGTATTTTATTTTTGTGTGAAGACAGAATGAATTAAGCAGTTCTGCTTTCCCTCTATTGTCTGTTACTTCTTTGTATCTTCTCCTATTGTTTCTTTGACTTTTTTCTTGTTTTTTTATGTGCTGAAAGAAACTTTATTATTTTTGACATTTGTGGCAGGTGTTACTTCATTCTGAGCTCTGGATTTCCTGACTTCTATCTTTGCAGGTTTGAGCTATTTGTTGGTATTCTGCCTTAGATATGTGTCTCTCTTATACATTTTTTCTACTTATCCTTTTCTTTTTTAGCTTGTCACTGAGTTCTTTATGCAACCATGCTGGTTTCTTCTGGGATTTCTTTTTCAGTGGTATTGGTATTGAGCTGGACTGGGCTTTTATAATCATATTTTTCAGAGTTTCCCAAGTTTCTTGAGTTGATTTCTCCTTTTAAGATTTTCATCCATGGGATCCTTCCCAAGCTCTGAATTTGTTAAAAGTCAGCTCTTTTAAAGTCTAAGACACTGGTTTGATTATACTCTATTGCTTGTGTCTGCATTATATTGAAATCCATTATGACATAGTCATTCTCCCCCAAAATTCCTGCCACGTTTTCAGCTACTTTGATTAGGAACCTGTTCAATCTCCCACCTGATACAGAGTTTGCCTCCCAGGTGTAATCTGTGCAGAATATATTAAAATTTAGGGGTTTATATATATTAAAAGATATTTTAAAAGATGTGAAATTAATATGCTAACATCCATTAATTCTGTCAGATTATTCATGAACTGGGAAAGCCAATGCTAACAAGGTCAGCCAATGAATAGGCATAGCAACTAAGTCAGCCAATGGGAGCTAACCACATCTGAGTCTGTGCAGAG
>JANHGD010005767.1:30384-42013 GCA_027560375.1 Imantodes cenchoa | reverse complement strand
CCTACCCAGGCTTCATGCTCTGGAGAGTCCAGAGTATGATACCATAGTCTTTCAAGACTGAAGGATGCCAATGCATATATGTATGTATGTCAAAAGTCTTCTGTTTTGAAAAGAGGTCATTATTCTAGAGTGAATGATTAAGCATAGGAGCATAACAAAAGCACATTCTCTAAAGACGTTGCCTATAATTAATTTTGAGAATCTTACTGTTTGTTCATGAAATGTGAAATGGTTGTAATGAGGCTCTTGGTCCTGAAAAGAACAGTGGTTTGCTGTTGTCAGCTACGGCTTCTAGAGCCCCTCCAAAATTGCCACCAAACCTCAATATTTAATATGATAGAATGGAAGAGGTATTGAATATGTGGAAAACAATTATATTAACTGCGTTTAATATCATTATATGTAAATTAAATTGTGTTTAGTTGTTATCCTTGCCCCAGACTCTTTAAAGTATTGTCCCCACCATGTTATTCGAAGGCTAAATGGACTTTCAACAGCCTTCCCCCTCTGAGGTAGAGGGAAAAATAAACCAGAGATTGATTGATTTCTTCCTTCCTCCCTCTCTTCCGGCCTTCCTTGTCTCCCTATCTGTGTAGAGAAGTCGTTTGGATGAGCAAAGATGTTCACTTCCAGCAACACTGAAGGTCAGTTTCCATTGCTCATTGTATTTTTTGAATTAGGAATGATAAACTCCAGCAAAGGTCTGCACATTATTCTGTGATGGGACAGGTTGCGCCCTAGTATTTCAGCAGAATTTCAATCAACAAACAACCCAGTAGGAGGCTTTGCAGATAAGATTTGGGGATTGGGGGGGGGGGGGGCTGTTCTTAAGGACTGAGATAGGCTTCACTCCCAACTGAGTGGAATTCTCTCTTTCTCCATCATGGAATGAATAGCAGTTTTCTGTACAACTGGAGTTAGAATTGCTATTGCAGGGAATGGACAGCCTTAGAGGAATGGGGGCAAGGGTTACAGTTTTGGGGAGGGTAAGAGTCACAGTAGGTTATACAGTTTGGGGACAGACTCATATATTTGGGCCTTGCCCATTTTGGGTTTCCTCTGCTTTTGTTTTTCTTCCTTAACTCAAACCTCATCTATGACTTGCAGTATGCTTTTAATGAATTTCCCATCCCAAAATGAAAGAGAACTTGTACCATGACTTTTCAAAATTGTACCACTAAAATTTAGTGGTGCTATCAGGGGAAGTCCAAGATCTATGGCCATCACTGTGAGTACTGATTAGAGGCAAATTGGAGTAGGAAGAGAGCCATTGTCCAGCTGAGGGAAGAAGAGAAATAAAAGAAATAGAAATTTCAATAAAGGAATAAAGGAAAATTAATGTTAATGTAAATCAATGCCCCTTATACAGTAGTATTGGCTTATTATGAACTTTAAAGTTATATTACTCTAGACATGCTAGCTGGGAATTCTTGGCCCTAAGGGGAAGGCAGAAAACCAAGCATGGGAAACGACCATTGTTTGTGTATATATTTCAGTGTTAGGAAGAGTAGACCATTTTGGTCTAGTAGTTAAGGCACCAGGCAGAAACCAAAGGTCTGTGAGTTCCAGTCCCACTTTAGGCATGAGAGCTGGGTGGCTTTCATGCCAAAATCATTCTCTTAGCCCAACCCACCTGACAGGGTTGCTGTGGGAAAAATAGGAGAAGGAAAGAATATTGGGTTTATTCACCAATTTGAATTATTCATAAAAATAAAAAATGTTCTTGAATTCAATTGGATTGTGATTATTTAATCCATGCAGTTTCCTTGGCACTGTTATGGAAGTCTTTTTTTTGGATGCATGTTTTGACTTCCCAGTCCAGCATACAATTTACAGATATATCGCACATCAAAATACTAACCAGGACTGATCCTGTTTAGCTTCTGAGATTAGCCAAGATTCTGTTACCCACTAAAATATAACTTTTACAAAATCTATCAAACAGGTCAATTGCCTGAACTCAGCAAGAAGCACCTTATAGGCTTTAAAAGTGGTAATCAGCCTCTCTCATTAACTAGAAATAAACTGGCAGACACTTCAAATGTCTTCACATCTTTAAGACTTTCAAAGACCAGCTTAGCTTGAGTTCTTGTAGGGAGCCATGGAGATGACCTTGGGAAAGTTGTTAAGGCAACAGTGGGTGTTGAAACATGTATTAATGTTGGAAATGGGAGAAGAGTATTAGGAAAAAAACTAAGACTTATTATTTCCTCTTTTACTGGAATAGAAGAAGGAGGAGGGGAGGAAAAATATAGGCAGACTTGCAAGATTTTGTTACTACAGCCGATCTCCATAAAGTGTAGTGTTTAATTTTCCTGTGGAGTCAGTTTCCTGATCCTTTCTACCATGTAGAACTTAAAGTGGCATACAAACTGGAAGTTTCTGAATTAGAGGCATAGACAACATTATAAAGAGGGGGTTACAGTATTCATGCCTAAGCCTAATCTTGAAGCATTTGTAATATTATAACACTGGCATTTCTGCCACAGCAGGTGGCAACATCCAGCAGACAGATCTGTTCAGTATTTAAATAGGACACCATCATGAAATCCCACCATAGACTATTTCAGGAAGTAAAAAAGACCATCCTGGAAAAAAGCACCCAAATCATTGTTGCCAAAAAACTATATAAGTAATCTTTGACTTACGACCATTCATTCAGCATCTATTCAAACTTTAGACAGTGCTAGAAAAATGATCCATTATGGCTGCTCATACAGTTGTGCTGTCTTCAGAAAGTCTTTGGAAAGATAGCACAGCTTTACAAAGGCAGAGCAGCTTTCTGAAGACCCAGGGAGCCACACACAGGTAGGAAATGTTCACCAGAGAAGCTGAGTGCAAAAAGGAGTGAAGCAGTGGCTGAGGACAAAAGCTGAAAGGTCAGTGCAGGGAACTGGGAGCCAAAGGAGCTGGGTGAATGAAGTCTTGCTGGCACTTGCTGGGGTGGGCTGGGATACCCCAATATGGCAAGCGGTCTAAGCCCCATGAGGTTCTGGGGCTGCTTGCCATCGAGTAAGGCATGGTACAGGATAGAGTTGGGGGGGTGGATTGGGGTTGGGGTGAGTTGGAGGCAGTCCTTTACTGGAGGCTTTGGGGTAGGAAAGATCAAACCCAGGATGGAGCAAGTAATCACTTGAGGATCCATCAATCTTAGTAAACAACTGCAATGGGGTGTGCCAGGATTGCTGTCATAAATCAGTGCAGTCATGTGATATTTCATTTTACAGCCACACTGGTTTATAATGGCAGTTCTGGTCTGAATTGTCATAATTTAAGGATTACCTGTAGTATACCCATAGGAGTAGAGCAATATTTGGGGGCAGGGGGGAGATGCATCTTAACTTTTGGGTTAAATGTTGAGCAAAGACAAAGAAAACTACCCTAGTGGTGGAGTATGCTATTTGCAATAGGGTGTTCAGTTTCTCTGGCATACTCTCATTTCGTTTCTCTCCAAAAGGAATTACCAGATACTCCTATCACTGAATTTGCTACCAGACTGGCCAGGCAGCAAAAGATACTCTCCAGAAGAAAAAGGTTCTGTGATCTAATTAAAGGAAGAGATGGTAGAAGTAAAAATCAGCCCTCTCACACCTGAAGTAATTCATCAGCTCATGAGCCTGCAGAGGCAATTTGTGCAAAACAGTCTTGCTTTGCCACATGTTTTGCCTCAATACACTGATATTATAATGGCTCAAATTTATGTTGAGTCAACTTCTACTGCATTTTGATCTTCAACTATGCCATTGCAGCTTCTGTTTTTCCGTGCCACATACACAAACACAAAAACTCTATTTTTGAAGTATATTGAAAAGAGCATTTAGGTGCAATTGTGCCAATTGCCTTAATAGTTCCCAATTCTATATCCCACGCAAGAGAGAGAAAGAATTTTTGGTGGGACCAAGCACAAACTCTTTGGAGGGCTTTTGAAATCCAAGTCTTAAATAGGGAGGGAGGGAGGGAGAGATGAGATGAGACAGACAGAGATAAAAGGAGGGAGGGAAAGAGACAGAGAGAGTGGGGGGGGAGGGAAAGAGAGAGACAGAAAGAGAAAGACAGAGAAAGGGAGGGAAAGAGAGAGAGAGAAACAGAGATGGATGGAAAGAGAGAGGGACAGAAAAAAAGAAAGAGAGGTATGGAAAGAGAGAGAAAGAGAAAGGGGGAAAGAGAGGGGGAGGGAAAGAGAGAAATTATATTACAAAAGTTTTTCTTTTTTATTGTTGCTAAACATGTTTCAAAACATGCTTTTGACTTGCTAGGTGGGCAGAAGCTTAAGCAAGAGATGGAAGTTCACCCTGCCACACAGTGCTACGGCTCAACTTGCTGGAGCAGAGACCATCTACAGCATCATTAAGCCACTGAGTCACCGTCTCACTTGGATGACAATTGCTAACATTTCAGAAGATAGATTCAAGATTCAGAAGAATCTTGATAATTTGAGCATTGGGCCTTACCAACAAGATGCAATTCAGTGAGGTCCTGTACTTAGGTAGGGAAAACCAGATCCACAGATGCAGTATAGGCAGTATCCTCCTCATTAGTAGTGCCTATGAGAGGGATCTAGGTGTCTTGGTGAATCACCACTTAAGTATGAATCAGCAGTGTGCTGCACTGCTAAAAAAAGAACAACAGTACAATTCTGAGCTGCATCAGCAAAGAAATAGTATCAAGGGAAGTGATAGTACCATTCTCAGGCCACATTTGGAATACTGCATCTAGTTCTGGTCACCATAAAACAAAACAAAAATCTACCATATAGTAATCTTCCAATACTTGAAGAATATTGGGAAAGGGTATTGGAAAAGGACATTGATTTATTCTTCATAGAACCTAGGGTAGAACAAGACACAATGGGTGAAAACTCATCAGAAGGAGATCCAACCTGGAAATAAGGAAGAATTTCCAGACAGAACTATTTAGCAGTGGAACAGCTTGCACCCCAGAGTTGTGGATGCTTTATTGCTGGAGTTTCTCAAGAAAAGATTGGACAACTATTTGTCTGAGATAGTATGAGGACTCTTGTCTTGGTCAGGGGGTTAGACTGGAAGACCTCCAAGGTCTTTTCCAACCCTGTGATTCTACAAAATGCTACAGAAACTGCTACCCAGCAGGGTGTCTAAATGCAAAAGTGCTCTCTCTTGGAGCTCTGGCTAAGCCTATTTTGGTGGAATTCTTAAAAGGTGTGTTTGTGCATGCTTTTGAGGAACCAAGGTCAGAATTCTCTATATAAACAGTTCTTAGAAAAGACTCAAACTCAGCCATTTCTGACAATTGATTCTATACATTGTGCTCTCAGAAATAAACTTTACCTCTTGTTCAAGCAACTGCCTGCATTCTTTATCCTCGGCTATGAAACAAACCTTTCTTTCCAGCCCTATTTATGTATTTACTAATGGCCTCTATGCATTTTCAGAGAGAAGAGGAATACATTCCATACCCCAGCATCCATGAGGTGAGTCAGTGATGGTTTGAGTTCACATGTTTTAATTGAACAAAGCTACGTCTGGCTCAGATTTGTCAGCTAAAGAAGGATCAAGTATCACTTTGGGTGATTGCACATCTGAGTTCTTTTTGGTAAGATTTTTGGTCTCCAGGTATAGTTCCTTTTTTTGAGATTAATCCATAGCTATTTCAGGAGGATGAACTCCTTGAGCTCTGACGTAAGGAGGAGGATGCTGAGATATGCTTGATAAAAGTTGTAATCCAATTCATTTGGAAGAAGTGGAGTGAGGAGGGGTGATTTAAAGTGTTCTGAGGTGTTATAGCAATGGAATTTGATTAATTTCAAATGCAAGTGCAGATTCCCCTGTCATCTTTCTTAAAAGGTATTACAGAGGGGCTGGCCATACCCTCTAATCATCTTACCACAGTTTGGGGGTTACTGGATTGAAGGGACCTCTCACAGCCTTCCCATATCAGGCCCTGAATTGCAAGACTTGCCGTCTCCTTGCAGTGGCAAATTGAGGTTGGAGTGTGATCCAACAGCAAAGTTGTACCGCAAACACTTCCTGGGAAAGGTAAAAGTTTATATTATTTAACATATTCCAAACCTTTATATTTTAAGTGTTTTCTTCGTAATAATTTGTGGTATAAATCTGTGGATACCACTTGGTTAAGAAAGCAAAACATACATCAATGTTAAAAATGTTACTTTTCAAATAATTTTATTAGAGATTCAAACTTTAAATTTACTATGTCAACTCAATTTTTTAATTTTATTATAGTAGAGTATAGTACTCTATTCTGCTGGAGTAGAGTAGAGAAGAAAATAGAGAGAGAAATATTATAGGTATAATATAATGTCAAATTAATCAACTTCATAATAAAAAATTAAAAAGGGTTGGGAAATTATGTGATTAACAGAACAGTTCCAAAACTTCTTTTCTATTGCTTGAAAGTCTTGCGCTATGCTAGAAAAAATGAATTCAAATTCAAACAGACAACATGTACCCTGTAAATCAAGAATAGTTTTTTTTTTGTTCCAGCACTTAGCTAATCCCTTGCTAAAAGTCCAAATTCTTGATGGTTTGATTGATTTACAGTATGATACATTCTGATAAGGTATACTGATAATTAGAATCAAGAAGAACATAAAGCATCTTGAACGCTTAATATTTATCCATATTAACATATTTATCCTGCGAATGTTAGACCCACATGTTTTCAATGTATAACTGTTGCATTACATTCAGTATTGAAATGAAGTCTAAAGGCATATAAAACAATCCATCTGTTTGTCAGAATTGTAGCTATGATCCAATGGGATCCAGCCTGACTTCCTCTAATTTATAGAATAACCAAGCAGGATATTGTTCATGTATTAATTAGAGTATGAAAACCTGTTTATAAAATACAACATTGTGTGTGTGAGAGAGAGAAAATACATTAAGAATTCAGAATTTGGTGTATAACTTGGCATAGATCAATACATTTATACAATAACTGTTAATTGTCACCTATGATTCACTGGTGGAGTAGCCATATCAATCCAAAGTCTTACAGAGAAGCCCAAAGTGAGTTAAAACCAAACTCAAAAACTTCCAAGAAACTTCATCACAAAGACTTTTCAGCATCCAAGGAAACTATAGTATAGCTGCTGAGCCCTGTCTATTTTAAACAGAGCTAGAATAAATATCAGCTAAAAAAACATTAATAATGCCAGAATTTATGTGGTCATGTACAAATCCAGCCTGAACTGGTTGTAGTCAGAAGAATAAGCTATAATTTGTGGGCCAAAGCAGCTTTTAAAAAACTTAACTCTCATACTTATCAAGGAAATATATCTATAATTAGAACACAGAGGGATCTATGTTTGTCTGATTAAAAGCCAGGGATTTTTCTTTTGAAAAAGCTATAATATCTCTGTAATAAAATTAAAGATATAAATACGGTAGCTGATATACATTTTGTAACAATCCACTGAAAAGCCACGAAGTCTGAGGACTTCCCCAATTTCAGGAATGACAACTTCTTGAAGCAAAAAAGGTGAAATAAGATTAGAAACCTGGTCCTGATTTAAACGTAGCAAGCTCACTTCTATTAATAAAGAATTGGCACTATACAATTTAGAATATTTTAAATAAATCATTGATAGTAGTTCTAATAATCGTAATTTCTTTTTCACCGAAAATTCTTTGATTATTTTCATTTATTAAATTATTTGTTTGTTAAAGGTATTTGCATAATGGGTTACTTAGCTTACAGTGCTAACTAAAAAAAGACTACTAAAATGATATAACATAGATTAATAAGCAAAAAATAACTAGATCAATTTAAACAGCAAAACTGAAAGTTTCCATTCCTGTGCTTAAAAACATGGTATCTTAGTGTTTTAGAAATATCACTAGTAGCAAAGCAGTCTTGTTTTCCCAGTATTTCCCCATAAATCTGTATGTAGAAAACCTTGGAGCCTTTCCTAACAGAATACCCACTCTTGTCTTAGGGATATCCGGTCCTGAAAAAGAGGGAAACAAAGAAAATTCAAAACTACAGAACTATAAGTCCTTGAAAGTTCCATTGATGGCCGCTAGACAAAACTATATTGGCAAATCATACAATATGCTGTCCCTTTGAGAAAGTGCCTACGTCACAGTAACACAGCACTTGAGCATATTCCCGTAACTCTCTTGTTATTTCGGAGGGGGGAAAGGAGTTCCTTGAAGTCAGTCTTGATTCCTGGTTACTTGCTGGACAAGTCTCTGCAGTTTTCCTGGCAAGTGGTTTGTCCTTGCCTGCTTCCTAGAGGTGAGAGAGTGTGACTGGCCCAAGATGGCCCAGCTAGCCTTGTGCCTAAGGCAGGACTAGAACTCCCAGTGTCCAATGTTTGTAGCCTTATGCCTTAACCTCTACACCTTGTTACATTATAGGTAGGTTAGTCAACATTTGTAAGAGAGACAGAGCCTGTTCGTTTATTTGCTTATTTCTGAGTATCATAAGATCAGACAATCATTTTGATGCCTTTGTTTTAGGAGCATCAGAATTTTTATGCCAATGATTCAGCTTTGGGCTACTTGGTTCTCTCTGTGAAGTATGAACAGGTTGAAGGGCAAGACCATCTTCATCTGTTACTGAGGTAAAATTGCCCTTTGATGCCACCACCCTCACGATATCACAGGGCTAATCAGCCTTTTCAATCAGTTCTCCTTCAGTTGGTTGGTTTTAATTCGGCAATTGCCGGTCCTTGTCCCAGTTTGTTTTTAAAACTTTCCTCAGTGACTTGTTCAGTTCAGCTGTAAGAAATGGCCACAAGTCTCATCTGAATCCCCTTAGTGTGACAATTAATTTACATGCAGCATAATTTGCCACTGTATGTCTTTCTCTCCAGCAAATTAGATTGTGGTGGGAGAAAAGTGGCTGTAACCCATCAGGGATGATTGCTTGGTTGCTCTTTAATTTATTCTGTTTTTTCTTGTTGCTCAAACAGAGCTCGCGCCTCTACCAAGCATGATCTCATTCCCATATCCTGCCTGACAGAGTTTCCTAATGCTGTCCAAATGGCCAAGGTAAGTGTTCCAAGCTTTACTTTTTTTCTGTCAAAGCCTGGCTTGGGCTTTTGCTATTTAAGTCTCTGCTTAATATTGTTTTCCCTGTGATGGTTTCAAATGTTCCATGAAAACTTCTTTAGTTACATTATTGGAGCAACGGTTATGACAATTCTCAAAGGTTGGGTGGGGAACCTTTACCTGTTCAGAGATTACATGTGTATGTACAAGCATATAGGTGGAGATATATTCTGCTGTTACACCCCTATCCAGATCAATAGATTTCTACAATCTATCCATAGTGGATAGTAAACAATATAGAGAGTAACATTGAAGAAGGGAAAGATGCTATAAATCTCTACAGGAATGAAGGATCTACAGAATTGGTTAGATCTAGGTCCCTGATGGATCAGGAAATTTCCTGCATGTACTTGAGGAATTTCCTCCCTCACCTAGCAGTAATATTGTTCAAACCCCTGGCGTTTGTGGAACCCAGTTGGCAATATGGTTCTTATGGCCCTCTTCTTTCAGCAGCACCTTGGGCTTATCAGGAAAGCTGAGTGCATTTAAGGAAATCGAGGGCTTGAGTATGGGACTAGTTTTATGACTGTGGAAGGTGATTAATTCTTCCATGAGTGATATATGTCTTCCCCTTTAGTTGAAGATCTCAGTTATATAAACTTCATTTTTAAAAAAGCCCTTCCTGGACCTGGAAAATCTTTGAAATTATAGAAATACCAGTAGAAATTATCTACTCCGGGATCAGATGACTGAAAAGGTAGGGGCATCAAAGTTCCAGATGCTTCTTGACATATTTCAAGTGGAGTTTTTCCTATGATGCTAAGACTGATCTGGTTACATTGGATTGTGCCTTATGGCAGAACTTAGGAGGAGATGGATGTTATCCTTCTAGTTTTCCTGGAATTCTCAAGAGCTGCAATTGCCATCCACATTTTGTCCTTGTGTACCTGCCGTGTGCTGGAATTGGTCTTGAGGGGCACTATTTTGCAGTAATTCAAATCCTTTGGATGCACCCTAAAGGTGAGGTTGTGTGAACTATTGCTCAACATTTAGATCACTGATTTTTGGGAAATTATGGGAAATTATGGGAGGAAGTTCATGCACTTCCTCATGTTGTTTAACATCTACATGAAACTGCTGTGGAAGATCATTGGTAAATTTGGAATGTCATAATGTCAGCTCTACACTCCTCATTATCTATTTCAAAGGAAGCAATTAGAACTTGGAATGTTGATTAAATTCAGACTGAAGGGAGAACAGCAAGCTGGAAAAACATTGAAGTGCTATTGGTAAGAAGAATGCGTGACTAAGTGGAATCTATTTGGAATGGCACTGTTCTCCAGAAAGAGCAGATTTCTAGTCTAGGAAAGCTCCCTGATTTGAGATGTCATTCAATTGGTAGGGGATAGCTGTGGGGAGAAGCATGTTTGCACGACTATAAGCAATGGGCTAATTGCCAGTTATTCCTACAATCCCAATCACATTCTAGATACATACCAGTGGTGGGTTGTAAATATTTTTGCTAATGGTTCCCTTGTGCGCTCTCTGTGCATGCGCAGAATCATCCCTGGTGGGTGGGCGGAGCCTCCTGCTGCCGGTGCTGCTGGTTCTATGAACCGGTCCGAATCGGGAGCAACCCACCGCTGATCCTGTCCCAACTACTGCTTTATGTGGGGCTACACTTAAAAAGTTTCTACAAATTGCAGCTAATGTAAATTGCATTGGAGAAGCTACTGATTACTGCAAGGAACATCAATCATAAGATGCCTGGATTGAGAGATCTTCATTGATTGCCAATTGCATATTGGAGCCATTTAAATTTTTGGTTTTGACCTTGGCATTCCTAAATAGCTTAGGACATGAATATCCAATTTTCTCATTATGAAGCTTCCAATAACTAAGCTCTGAGTTTCTTGGCTTTCTGGCTCCTTTTCTGTTGAATGGGCTCCTTTGCCCATTGAATCCTTTACTTTCATTCATCTAACACAGCAACCTTCTCCAACCTGGCAACTCTTCATTTTGGCACTTTTGTAACATGAATGGAAGAGAATCATTGACATTAATTATTAAGAGGTTTACTCTTGGGGGACTAAGTATAATGATTTCTTTTCAGCTAACTTGCACGTAAAACTCCCAAATATATATGCTTCATCCAGTCTTAATAGTGTGACAGTTTAACCAATTACAAGTTTAAAACCATTTAATTTCAAAAACCCACATTTAATTGCATTGAAAATTTATAAATGCGAGTTTAATAATTGAACAAGAGAAGGAATAAATTAAAAGACAAATCCCTTGCAAATGCAAATCTGTTGAAAATACAAAGCCTCCTATGACTCGTATTAATCATAATGGCATTTGTCCTTTGGCTAGGAAGTCAGGTTCCTACATCAGGAATGCTAAGTCGTCCTACTTTGCCTTGCAGCTGCTCTGTGAAGATGTGAATGTTGACCGCTTCTTTCCTGTGCTGTATCCTAAGGTAACCCCTGTATATTTCTGAAAGAATAATAGAAAAGAGTAGAGTAGAGTAGAGTAGAGTAGAGTAGAGTAGAGTAGCAATAGCACTTAGACTTATATACCGCTTCATAGTGCTTTACAGCCCTCTCTAAGCAGTTTACAGAATCAGCATA
>JANHGD010005767.1:0-11263 GCA_027560375.1 Imantodes cenchoa | reverse complement strand
CCTCTTTCAAACCAGCAGTCCTCTCTGTCCAAAATGTGGACTTTGCTGTCTTCAAAATGAAAAGCCAAACGTCTTTTTAAAAAAACCCAGAAAGTCCAGTTGAAAAAACACCTTTGGGACAACCATGACCTGGATGACTGAGAATCTCCATAGACATCTAGCCCAAGTACTAAGCAGATACAATTCAATGTAAGAAGAGACTGGTCAGGCACTGCCACCACCTGAGTTATATGTTATGTAAAGGGGGCAAATATATTTTGTGTTAAACCCAAAACACATACATTGTCTCAAGATTTCAATGAAATTGGTGGGCTATGATTTGACAGAACCAAAGCATGGAATATTGTGGTTGTTCTGGTTTTCAATGAAGACAAATTCTGGAGGGTCTTACTTGATGAACAGGACAATTGAGGAATGTGTTTCCTCAATTTAGGATAAGTTTGAACAATTCTATCCATTTTTCTGAAGGCTGATAGCATGCATTTTAATGGACTTTTCCCTACCATGTTTATTAGTAATTTTTAAAGTATGCATTATTATACATTTACCGTTTCTCTAATGTGTTCATTTTTAGCAATGAAATATGGCACAATATTCAGCCAAGAGTAGTTCTCAGAATACACATTCAGTGCAAATTCAATAACTTAACCTTAAAATGCTAATCAAATTAATTTCTTTCTCATTCTTAGATACCCCAGGGAGGATATATTCTCCCCCCCACCAAGATTTAAATTCCAAATCCTAGAATTCCAAATCAAAAGATCATCACCAAGTATCTTCCAAATAGTAGATGCAAGATTAGAATTTTATTAAGGAGCATTACCAAATGAGAAATATCCCAGATAAACATGCCATTTGTATATCATAGGTTGTTGATAACTGTTTGATCCCATTCCCAGACTTTTTCCATCACAGCTAAGTCTAGAGTATGTTTTCATATAACTTACTGTTATTTTGTGCTTGGTTCCTTTCAGTAACTCAGCTGCTCCCTTCTAGCAATGCTGCAGGCTCCATGGAAAAGGGGAAAAGCAGTAAAGTGGATGCTCAACGTTACAGCCCAGTATGTTTTATACTTTTTTTTAATGCATGTAGGAAATTCAGGTAGGGAGGTGATTTGTGGGTTCTTCATATACAGGGAATCAGGGCAAGGAGAAGAAGGTTAAAGAAACTGCCACTTCCTTGTTCCACAGGCCTCCATTTTATGCTGTGTGTGATGCCATCGCTGGAGGGGTATCTCAGTGCATGCTGGGTAATTCACAGGTAATCTGCTTCCTAGGGGGTCTCAATACCCTAGGACACGGGGATAAGGGCACATAGGGAAAAAATGACAGGAGAATTGGTTATCTTTGCTACTCTCTACATATCCCACCTATTTGAAAAAAACAGCCAGATGCTGTCAAAAGAAAAGCCTGTTGGTTTTTAAATATTTTTTTAGTCTTAGAATATCTTCCAATTCTCTATTTTCTCAGGCCCTCAACAATTTGGAACATTTTTTTGAGGCAGCCACTCAGTCCTTGCCCAACATGGTTGTCAACCCACATCCATGTATCTATCAAGGCTAACTTCATAACTTGGCTAACTCCTTAATACTGTATCCTCTTGATTCCCACAGTGCCCTTTTCCAGCCCATCTCCTCTCATTGCTGTGACTTATTATTTGCTGAATCATCACTTAGCTCACTAGCTAGTTTTGTCTGTTTCTGTCTACTTCTGCTTTTTCACTGTCATTGGGAGGTGTGCATCCTTTGTGGATTACTGCAAATGGTCAAGATTGGGAGAGAGGAGAAAGTCCCCAAGGGGTGAGGAGTTTTTTTTAATGCAAGTATTGTATGTAGCTTCTTCCTTAGTCTTGATAATGTCTTTTAACACATTTCTCTGTTGGAATATTACTTCTCCCCTGAGCATTCCAGAAAGACAAGTTTAAAGCTCCACAAGTGCTGAATGGATATCAAGTTATCAAGCTATTCTGCCAATTTTATAAAGCTGTTACCACAATTAATAGGAAACCCTCTGAATCCAGCTCTGGTTGATCACTGCCTTCTGCCTATTTATTCCCCACAGCATTATTCTTATCAAATACAAGGTTATAGCATCTTGTAGCTTCCCTAGCCTTGCTCTGTAGAATACTGTTACCTTCTGCAACAGAATAAGTATTCTGATGAAGCTTTTGAGCAATCTATGTAGCTGTTTCCTTGTATTTCCTGTAAAATAGATTAGGGTAAAAGTATGTTACCAAGTCCATGGAACTTCTTGGTTTACTAACAGTTTTAAATCAGTTTTCTCCAGTTGCATAGTAATTTGAACATTATAGTTGCCCCATTACAGACTTCTTCAACTTGGTCAATTGCTGGACAGTTTCCCAGGACTGTTATTTTCAAAGCTGCAAATATAAAATTGGCCACCTTATAGGACGCTTTACTCATCCAATTGTGCACCTATTCACAAGTGGTCATTCTTTATGAAATTGCTGAAAACCATGTTTTGGCTTCCCAGTTACTATGATGAATGGTATACGGCTTTGTGTTTTATTCATGGCTGAGATTGTCTCTCTTCATTAAGCTTATCCATCTCAGCTGAAGTATAGGAGGAAAATGGCCCTGCAGTATCCAGTGATCACATCCGTCTGTTAGTTGATTCTTGGAGTGATCTTCATCTTTTCTCTGTACGTAGGATCTGCTGCTGAAGTGAGAACTCACAGCAGTTCACTTTGGAATTCAGAGGGAACAATGGTGGATTCCCAGAAACGCCTCACCTGGCCCTTCTGCTTCATTGACAGCTGCACCACAGGCAGTCAGGAATCAGAGTCCAAATGTGGCATTTTACTCATCCATATGTATCATTCCAGTTCAGCAACCTCAGGAGAGCAGAACCGATCTAAATCTTTAAAAAAAGAGAGAGAGAAAGGGAGGGCTCTCCCATCTGCCATAGCTTTAGAAGCAAACAAAAGAGGAGTGCTTTTTTCTCTCTATTATTACAGCTAAAATGTAGATATCCAAGATCCCACTTGGAAGGATTTGGGTGTCTGTCCTACAGGGCCCTTTCAAGAAGGCTGTATTTGTGTTCATTCTTCAGCATGAAGGCCTCAAAAGAGGAATATATCTTAGTGCTCCCAGGATTATACCTGGTTCATAAGCAAAACATCAGAACTGCATTATGCAGCATAGGCGGGACACATAGTGCCAAAGAGCATGTGTGGGTGTGTGCGACAAAGAGCATTTGTTTCATTATTCATCAGATTCCTCAGATCTGTTAAATATTTCCCTGTACCACTGCCACCCTCTTCCCTGAGTCTTTGTGCCATCAAGAACCAAAACCTGTAAATGTGAATCTATGACTCCTTGTCCAATGCTTGTTATGTCTGTGGTGTGTCTTGGGCTTGCAATAAAAGACTACTGTGACCAATTCACCCTTGTGTTGTTGTTTTTGTTCAAAGCTAACAAACATCTATTGTATTGAAAGAGGGACACCTGGAATCATAATGATCTGTAGCTTAGTTAATACTTCAACATTTCACCTAAAATGTTTAATTAAGGGAGTTCATAAGCCCTAGTAGAAATGTGCTTTCCACAAATAATGCTTTGGTAAAAACTCTTAAAATACAATGACAACAGCATGTAAGAACCATTCTCAATGTCTGTATCACAACATAACATCTCTCCTATCCCACTCTTAACAATTATTGTATATTTAAGAATGTTAGAAGCTATTTTAATATCATTATTGTATTTATAGTCCTAGAGTTCCTTTTATATGCTCTTCATTTAAAAAAAACCCTCCAAACATAATAGTTAACTGTTCAGAGATGAGAACAGATTACCAACTGACATTAAATTAAAAGCATTTGCCATCAATGTCCCTATCTTCTGTCTATGTAAACTAGGGTTCTTAAGCTACGAAAAAGTCACTGCATCAAGAGCTCCATACAGACCATGGTTGGCAACCTAAAAACCATAAGATACCTTTCACATCTTTTCTACTTTATTTTGCAAATCTTAATTTTTCCATTGGGATGTTTTAGGGGCAAAATGGTTTGAGATACTCGCTTTACATTTTAACTCTCCTTAACCTCCCCCCCAAATTAAGAAACATTTTGATCTTAATTATCCTAGTGACATAATGACATCACTAAGCATGTTTCCTGTGGCCCCCCCAGGCAGGATAGAAAATTAAAAGCAAATCCTTGACAACAAATTACATAAGTTACTTCAATTTGCCTTGTTTCCTGGAGGGATACCTGGTAACTATTAGTGGAAATAGGCTCCTTTCCATATCCCTTTCTCATGTAGTTACAATAATTATTCTTTATTGCTCCATTACTGTGTATGTATGGCAAAAAGCAGTGAAGCATGAACAGAGACATTTAGAGCAATGTGATCAAAAGGTGGACATTTACAAGAGAGGAAAGGGGCTTATGGATAGTTCTTGTTTAAAGACCATAATTGGGATCCGCAATCTGAAAGTAAAGCAGTTGCTAAATAAAACCAATTGTGCTTATTTATGATCTTACTTTAGCTATCCTTTGCTTTACAGATATGTGAAGGTTGTAAATGCAAGGATTATTTGTAAAGTTACTTTTTCATCACTGCTGTCATTTTAAACAATTGTTAAATGAGGCAGTCAGTAAACAAGGGTCACCTGTAGTCTGAAGTGGGGAAAAATGTCAGAAACTAGCTTAAACTATAATAATAAAGGCAATATATGCAAAATGACACCATCCAGCTTAAAATGCCTGAGAAAATACGTTTACTTAAACAGACCTTGAAGTTAAAGCAATCATAAAAGGTTAGAAGAATGTTTTATTATTTTAGTGGGGTTCCCCCCCCCCCCGGCTTTATTTTATGCAATTATCTCAATTTGTTCAGACATTTTACCAAATCCCTTTCGTGCCACTCTTCACCAACTTTAATATTTCAAGTATTTTACAAATCATGTTCAAATTCGAATAAATCATAGTTAGTTCTTCCCAAGAAAGTATTTCTTAAACTGTCTTAAAGTATTTCTTAAACTGGCGGGGGGAGTGTGTGGGGAGGTTGTGCGTATGTGCTGGGGCAGTATGGGGGTTGTACGCATGCATGGGGGAGGGCACTGCATTATGGGTGCGGGCATGCATTCATCTTTTTGGCACCCAAACCAAAAAAGGTTCGCCATCACTGGCTTAGCAGTTTGCACAGAGTGCTTTGGAAGATTTAAACTGAAAACAGTCCCTATCGCAGCCAACTTTAGGAAGTGGCATTCATCTCTGGTTTCTACACCACTGAGCCAATATTGTCCGTCCAAAGATGTTGCCACAGTCATGACATCATGCAGCACAGAGCATGTGGCAAATCAAGGGGCACTGTTACCTTTGCACTGAAGTGGTACCTATTTATCTACTTGCATTTACATGTTTTCAAACTGCTAGGTTGGCGGGAACTGAGGTAAGTGATGGGAGCTCACTCCAGGGGGGCGAGGGGGGTTGGGTTCAAACTTCTCCAGAGTCTTTTATGCCACCGAGCCACCACACCTGTTTTGTATGATATAGGAGTCCTGCAATTTGAGACTAGAAAAAAAAGCTAAGGGAGCCTTCTTTTAGCAGTAAATATAGGCAATATAATTACCAGGGGCAGAAGGAGGATCTTACACACAAGATGTCTCATCCTGTGCTATTCTGGTAAAGCATTTCAACATTTTTCGATTGGCCCCCAATTGCCCCAGAGCAACTCATAATGTATAATTCATCTCAGGGTTCTTTTAAAAAGTTTTTTTATTTTTTATTTTTTTACAAACATATTGTGTGAACAGTGTGGCATCTGGGTGTCATACATTCTAATATGAATAAAACTAGTGAAGTTAATTATAGGTATTACATTCAATCAACATATATATATTAATACACATTTATATTTTATTAATATTAATACACATTTATATTTTATTAATACACATTAATACAAATTCCTTGTGTGCCCAATCACACTTGGCCAATAAAGATTTCTATTCTATTCTATTCTATTCTATTCTATTCTATTCTATTCTATTAAGTTGCAATCTATCATTATCCAACTATTCCTTGTTTTCTCATTATTGCTTTTGTTTTATTATTTGAAAGTGTGTACACCAATATTCCTTCTCGTTATTTCTATCTCTTATTCTACCTTTTGATCATGTCACCCTTATATTAAAAAAATATTTCCTTTCTATCCTACCTAACTTCTAGTCATGTCACCTACCTAATAATAATGAAAAGTGAGAGAAAAAGAAAAGCAACCCAGAACGACGACTTAACATCATCTCTTGTCCACTTCAATACTTTAATTGCTAGGCTTTTTTCGACTTGCCTCCCTTATTCCTCTCTTAAATCTCTATCTGCATCTACTTCTTGGCTGTTCAATCTAGATATATTAAAAGGCATTTTCTTTCTATCCTACCTAAGATCTCTAACTTTAGAGAAGTAATAAACAAGAGTTTGCATTGTATTTTAAAGGCTGAACTGGCATGTTAATCCTACTTAGCTAGTATGTGATATAGAACTCCAGCCAATTTGATTAGTTTATTATGATAGAATGAATTGTTTTGACTCAGAAAATGACTTTATTCAGTAACCAATTGAAACATGTTTACAATATCTAAGAGGATCCTAGCCAAGTTTCCTAGCTCTGACTTCCCCACAGTTTAAGATTCAAACTGAATGTTTAATTTGGAGGAAAAAGCACTTTCTTTAAAACATTCCTATCAGTCAAAAAAGAAGACAATAGCTATTACAAGAAAATCTGAGCAAAGAAAGCAGTGTGAATAGAAGGCACAAAGATCTTAGCAACCTTTTCTTTTTATGGAACGTCTAATTTAATATTCTCCTGTATTCAATCAAAGATTGTTCTCAATTGTATTTGAATCAGAAAATTTCTTAACTTCCTTGAATGGTGCAGTGAGCCATTATGAGATGTTTTCATAAACCCTCCTCATGAACAAGTGGGAATTCATTCAGCCTGTCCCTCAAACTATCTCTTGCCCCTGTCCTCAAACTTTGCCCTTCCACAGAAATGCAAATTTGCATATTATAAATTTCTGCCTTTCAACCAATAGATGCTCCCAGCTATGTGCACTCCAAGTCCCATATCACCTGCAGTGATTTTTATAACTGGCTTAATATATACCTTAAAATGAAAGTTTATTCCTAGTGGTTCTGTGTTATTATTCATACAACAGGTTTTCCAGGGCGAAGAAAAAAACAAATAAAAAAAACATGTAAGAAGCAACTGAAAGAGAAGTTTCCATGTTACAATGAAACTTTAGTTTTACATATACCATTCCATCAGTGGTGGGATTCAAATAATTTAACAATTGGTTGTCTGCCCTAATGACTGGTTGGGTGGTCATGTGGCCAACTCGACGTTGGGAGAGGGGATAAAATGCAGTATTATATAAATGATGATGAATGATGGTAATGATGGTGAAAAGTAACTTACTAATATTTTTACAGACAGGTGCTTTTCTCAACTAGACTTATTATAGCTCATTGCTGTGGTGGCTGGGGTAGAGGGTAAAAGACAGAGAAAATAATTCTTGCAGACAAGCTACTGTCTGATATTGTACGCCACCCTGAGTCCTTCGGGATATGGGCGGCCTATAAATACAACCAAATAAATAAATACTGAAGACTCCTAGCGCATGGGAATTGTCAGTTACCTTGACCACCAGGTGACTGGTTTCATCAATCACAGGTAACCAGATGTTATTCTACCAGGAATTGATGATCCGGACCTTTCCATGACAATTCATTACCTTTAGGACCCATCTAGATCCTGGTACTCAGTAGCTGCAAGAAGGGGTATATAACAACTCTCTGCTCTGAGAGCTTCAATCTTGGCAGTTGCATGGTATTTGAAGACAATTATTATGATCTTTTATATTAAGCCAGTTCCAATGCCAGTCATCTTGCAAACGTAGGAAGGATATGATGTTTATAATTTTACTAGGTTGCTTTCTTTCCTCATTGCTCCTGAGAACTAGAGCTTGGATGATGTGGGAACTGGCCCCAGCCACTTTTCTCCTGTGAAGAAAATCAATACCAAACGAAAAATCAAATTCAGAAAACAGGTTAAAGCCACAAAATGAGGATACATTTAATTACATCTCCTCCTACAATTCAAACGTTCCGATCTGAAACATTTCAAGCACAGGAGAGTCGCCCTCATCATACTAAAGTGTTCTAACCCTGTCCCAAGGGTCATTTAGCAAACACTTCTGGCAAAAGTGAAATGAATTTTAAACTTAAAATGTTTTTGAGCTTGAAATATTTCACACACCTCTAGTACAAAAAATAATTGCATTTGATTCATTACCTCACAAGATCCAGTTTGCCTTAATATTTCAGGCTACCCAACTGTATTCAAGACAAAAGTATGATTTGTACCTACTCTACTCTAACCCTAGCCCTAAAACACAGTATGAAGAAACAAAGAGATGATCCTCTAAGTATCTGAGAAATATTTACTGTGCAGCCCAAAATACTGCACTGTATATCAGACCCCAGAACTTTTATTAAAGGTTCTGAAAACTCTTCCAGAATTGAAAGAAATAGAAGAACTTTGTTCCAAAGCAAAAGAAAGCTCTGAGATCTGAAGAAAAGATCTGAAATATGGCTGATCTATAGTTAGCTCTTTGCAGGCACATTTTACTACTTCTGTTATCCTCTCATATTTGATTTTTGGCATGAAAGAAAGACATTCAAATGTAAAAGTGTAAAACATACACAAATCCCATTTATACAGATCGAAATGTTCCTTTCTGGAATACTCCGGTGTGCCAATTATATAAAAAGGTTATGATTCAATTCAGTTCAGAACACAATTGCAGGGATTCTCCCTATCTTATAAAGCCACCCTCCCAAAGAGCCTGTTTGAGTTCAGAACTCAGCCTAATCCAGGCCACATCTCCAGGTATTACATGTATTCAATGCATAACTGCCTGCAAGCCACTATTTGAGGAATATCACTCCAGAGTAGTGCTTGCTCACTTACTGAGTGCTTCTGTTTCAGTAATAAGTGAATGAGGTGTAGATCCATATTAATGGCTATACCGAGTCTGTTTGATATTGTCAGCAGGAAAGTTTTGTAATGAATTTTAAATGCATTGGCCAGAGGATGTTTCTAGCCACTAATTTCCAGCAGCTTACTTCTAGTATCTCCAAAGCATTACTTGCTGACTAGTTGAAACTCTAGGCGTTTCACCCAATGCACCCAATTTTAGGCTGCTTTTGACATCTCAAAACTTTTCTGTTTCAAACAGTACCTCCAGATTAAAATGCACAGGAGGGCAACCTTAACATTTTCACTAAAAAACACCTACTAGGTCAATCAAAATATAAAAACGCCAAATAGATTGTTTCCCCTGTAAAGAAAGTTGGCAGTTTAGCAAAGAAATTGCTCTGTGTTCCAAATGTATCTGTTCCAAGTTTTTCCCAATGAGTTTCATTCAGAATCCTTTGCTCTCTTACTTCTGCTATCTAAAGTAATTCCCAGGAGCAAAAAGCAATTTGGATAAAAGCATCAATAGTCAGGAAAAAACTTCTTTCTTTCCTTTTCATGAGCTTTAGAACAAAAGTAGAATTATACAAAGGGTAAGTTACACCCTACTTACATAATGTTTAAATTATGAGGACACTTAACATCTCTTTGTAAATTCTCGGTTAGACGTAATATTTTTCTCCTTTTTCTTTCTAGTACTCAGTAAACACAACCCTTATAATATGACTCCTAAGGCAGCAGTCCCCAACCTTTCCATCTTGGCGGCCCGCCCAGCATGGGGTGGGCGTGAGTGGCAGGCACATGTGCATGCACACCATTCCATTGGTGTGAGCACACACCCTTCACTTGCACAAACGGAGTGAGTGGAAGGCGCTTGTGCTCATGCGTGAAACTCCACTTGCAAACGTGGAAAGTGCTTGTACACAAAGCTCCATTTCCATGAATGGAGCTTTCACATGCAAGCACTTTCCAGTCGCGCAAGTGGAGCTTCGCACGCAAGCACAAGCGTCGTCCAGAAGACAATGGCAAACAACTTCCATATTGTTAAGTGATAATAGCAGCAAAATAATTTCCCCCAAACCCAAGACATTCAAGATTTTTATTTTTTTTTCATTTTTATGGAAAACTCAATAATTCACGACAAAAATATTCATAACACTCACCCAAAACATTTCCTAGTAGTTCTACACGATCTGAACCAAAGAAAAGCTGGGGTTGTCCATCAGTCTGGATAACAAAACATGGCACTCCAAATGCCTACTTGGGAAAAACCAACATAAGATATAAGTAGAGAATTATCCTGCATCTAACTCAGAGGTCTTTAAATTTGGCAACTTTAAGACTTCTGGACTTCAACTCCCAGAATAGCTGGCTGGAGAATTCTAGGAGTTGAAGTCTACAAGCCTTAAAGTTGCCAAGTTTGAAGACCTCTGATCTAACTAGTTCAGGGTAACAGATGCAAACCAGAAGAGTTCCAATGTGTCAATTAGCTTCTGTATTAGTGGCTGCACATTTAACCTGTATTACCTAAGGGCCATTTTTAAAGTTTTTTTAAGAATGCATATTATTGCTTCCCCCCACCCATCCAAGAACTAGGAAATGGGTCCAATTCATCTGTGCCTCCACAACAGTACTATTTTGTAGGGTAACATGTTCAAATACCATCAAAATTCACCTGCTCGCCTGGATGAGGAGAAAATAGATCAAAAGCCATAAAAGGAAAGATAGATCAATTGCCACATTTGCAAAATCCCCCAACTTCAGGAAGTCTTTGCCTTTTGTCAGCTTTTTGAGTGTTCTGAGTATCACTGTTTTTTCACAGTTCTGAATACCAATTGCCATCCATCCAATTATCTACACTTTAGTAGGTGCTAGTGCATTTTAGCTTAAACTATAAAGGTTAAGTAAGTTTAAGAAGCAAAGGTGTGGTTGCTCCTAAGCAAACCCTGTTAATTTCCCATTGGTCCAAATGTGGATTATGCTCACTGCTTTTCACTGCAGCAATGTTGGCACATAAGTATGCATCAGTCCTCATAAACAGATCTTACACATTATCACACATCAGTTCAAGCTGATCTGCACGTGGAATAGTTTTATAAAATAACTCACTAGATGGGAAGTAATAGACAGTTACCTTGCTGCTCTGCTATATTATATTAATGTCCTAGCTGTACCCGGCCACGCGTTGCTGTGGCCCTTGCATCCAGATTCAGCAACTGATTAGCAGAAGAAAATTAGCACCCAAGTTTTCACCCTCTT
>JANHGD010005765.1:122968-135106 GCA_027560375.1 Imantodes cenchoa | reverse complement strand
CTTCCTTGACCACTCCCCCCTTACACAATATTTTATATAATCATTCTGGCTCCCTTACAATACTTTTGGCTCCTTTACACCTTGGAAAGAACCCCAACATTTCTCAGCTCATTTTCCTAACTTACTGTCAGGTCATCTTGCCCATTCCCATATTCTGCTATTCTGGGTTCATAAACACCCCCTCTCTACCGACAAATAAATCTTATAACATGTTTATAAGATTCGTTATCTGTTTATATGGTCACTCTGACAGTTATCTTTTAACAGTACATTCTTGACTATATGGTCATATAACAGTTGCGTAATAATTTGTCTTACATATATTACTTCTTATTTCTTTGAAGGGTTATATAAGGGACTAGAGCCATGATGGCAAACCTATGGCATGCATGCCGCAGGTGGCACGTAGAGCCCTCTCTGCAGGCATACCAGCCATAGCTCAGCCCAGCTCCACTGCGCATGCCCACGCCTCCTGCCGGCCAGCTGGGGAAAGAAATTAGAACAGATCGCAGAAGGCACGGAAGGGAGAAATCCAAGAGAAAACTAGCACGTATGGGGAAAGACATTGGGAATATCAGAAGAAGCATTGGAAGAAGGAATCCAGGAGGAAACTAGTCTGCACACTGGGAAAGATGTTTGGGAGATTGGAAGAGGCATTGGAGGGAGAAATCCACGAGAAAACTAGCACGCACTGGGGAAATAAATTGAGGAGACTGGGGCTCACCCCTCCATTTTGTGCTAGCAGGCCTCACTGAAGCAGGCCTCCCTGATGCCTTCTGGAACTAAATACAGGGTGTGGGGGAGTGCAGCATCCTCCTCCCCATTTTTGGTCCCAGGAGACTTCAGGAAGACCTGATAGGACCAAAACAGACTGGGAGGGGTTGCCTGTGCATGCGTGATGGGCGGGGAGAGCATAGGGGCCGCCTGTGCATGTGTAGGGGGCCTGTGGGCAGCATTGCATTAAGGGCAGCACACAAGCACACACTGTCGTGCACATGCATGCTTTTTTGGCACCCGAGGAAGAAAAAGTTAGCCATCACTGGACTAGAGGGTCTTTTCTCACAGCAACTGACTCATATTTATGATGGTTACAGTGTCACGGGGTCATGTGATCACTTTTTGTGACCTTCTGACAAGCAAAGTTAATGGGGAGGCCAGATTCACTTAACAACCGTGTTACTAACTTAACAACTGCAATGATTCACTTAACCATTGTGGCAAGAAAAGTCATAAAATGGGGCAAAAATCACCTAACAAATGTTTCACTTAGCAACAGAAATTTTGAGTTCTATTTTGGTCATAAATCGAGAACTACTGTAGTAGGATTTTACTTCATTTAACTGTTGATTGTTGGCCCAGATGTATGATATCTATTATTACATATACATTTATTTCATTCCAATACAGAATGTATCATGATTACACTGACTGTGCACTGTTTGAATGTAGCCAAATTCTTACCAGCACACAGAAGCCCTGTAGATTACAGGGAAATTGAAATAACCTTTCCCAACATGCAGTTATGATTAAAAATAATTTAGCTTAGGAGTTCACTTACAATCAATAATATTATGATCGCTAGGACATCTATGCTGTAGCAATCCTGTTAAAGTTACAAACAATTACTTTATATAATTGGTGTGTGTATTGTGTTCCACTATTTTAAATCACTTTTGCAAATGTACTGAAATTGCAATTCAATTAAATGCCTTTTTCACGCTTCCTAGCAGCATGGGCAATATTTATCCATGAGTAGCTGAAAGCTGAAACAATTCTCAAATGTCCTATGTTAGGGAGTAGGCTGAATCTCACTGGTCTGCTACAGAATTATTTTCTAAGTAGATTTCTATCTTAAGGCTAACATGTTATTCACACAGACCTAGAAGAATACTTGATTGAATGCAATGGAACTTATTGACTATACTGATTATATTTTTATCCTCCTTCTTTTAAAGATTGTACATCAAATACTTTAAAGGCTGATTTCATTCCAAACAAGACGTGCTTTTATATTTTTTTCATAGCTCACAAGAGTATCAAATGCTAACAGCAGCACAACGTTTATGCTGGAAGGTTCCTACGATACCCACAATGGAGGAATAGTTAATAAAGATGGCAGAACTGGCAGCAGTAGCCAAATTAACAGTGCTTGTGAGAGAAAAATCACTGAAGAAATTCATCTATAATTGGAAGCTCTTTGTAGACTTTTTGCAGAAGATGGGAAAAAGCATATTTTGACTTAGGGATTTGATGATTGTTAAAACTTAAAAAGGGAGGAGATATATATATATAAAATTTCTCCTTTTCTTTTGTGGGGAAATGGACATTTTATTATAATCGTTAAGAGTCAAAAGTAAGCATTTTTTATATCCTTGGAAGAAGAAATCTGAAGTCATTCTTTGTACAGTATGCATTTGTGTTTGTGCTTAATGCTTTACAATGGCTGGAACAGTGGGGGGTTTCAATTTTTTTTACTACCAGTTCTGTGGGCGTGGCTTGGTGGGCATGGCAGGGGAAGGATACTGTAAAATTTCCATTCCCACCCCACTCCAGGGGAAGGATACTGCAAAATCTCTATTCCCTCTCTACTCCAGGAGAAGGTTACTGCAAAATCTTCATTTCTTTCCAATCAGCTGGGATTTGGGAGGCAGAGAATAGATGTGGATGGGGCCAGTCAGAGGTGATATATACCAGTTCTCCGAACTACTCAAAATTTCTGCTACTGGTTCTCCGGAACTGGTCAGAACCTGCTGAAACTCACCTCTGGCCACTGGAAGTGCTTTATGGATTGCAAAATATCCTTTCTAAGGCCACTGTAACTTCAAATAGTCATCCTCAACCTGTCATAAGTTGAGGACTATCTGTTGGACAACCTGTTTTTGTACTATGTCCAAGTAAGTTTTCTGGAGAGAGTTCTGAAACGGTTTCTGCTTCATACAATATCTTGATGGCAACTGCTACATGTTGAAGAGATTCATGATTAATAAGAGCTTGAGGTTTTTGTTTTGCACTGTTTTTGCAATAAACTGGTGAAGACAGGTGTTGAAACCGTGCTGTGACTCTTTAAAAATGTTTTGGCCTGGGAGAGGGGTATTTGGATTTTATTCAGGAAGCAACGTTGATTGTGCAGACATTTCTTACTCTGCATGTTATATTTGGTTCTTGTTCTAAAGAGACCTTTTCTCCAATAGCAGAAAGTTGTACATTGTGGGGCCCGTTGTTAATACCCTCCCAATCCATGATGAGGAAAAAGGAACCTTCAGCAAGTGTCAGGATCAATGAACTCCAACCAAAGAATTGCCTGTGAATTATGTTTAGATCTATTTTGCCTGACATCCTCAATGCCATGTCAAAAATAATATGTTTTTACAGCACAAAAATTGACAAGAAACCCTTGAGAGCCTCATAAAAGCAATTACAGATTGGAATTCTACAGAGACAGTTTCAAAGCAAGAGCATTCCAGAAATGCTCCACTGTAAATAAAGTAGGGCTTTTCTATTTTTATCAGTATAAAAAATTAAACTCACTTATTATTACTACATGGCAATATACGTTTATCCCAATTTTGTGTAGGAACTACTCCATTGTTTTAATGTTTTGTTACAAAATGTTTTATTATAATGTTTAACATTTAAAAGCCACTCAGGGAACTTCTTGAAAGAGAGGCTTTTTTAAAAGAAGAAGGAACAATACAGGACATACATTGAAGTTACTTTCACACTGAAGCCTAGCGAGCTGATGTGATTATTCATTGCCTTTTATAATTTATTTTGTACCTCTTGGCTTACACTCAAGGAATGACACAGAATTTGATACCAGTACTCAGATTCTGTCATTTAAGTTATCCTGGATCTCTTAGCAATTTCCAATTCTATTAACTATCATTTCCTTCTTGAAAGGTATGAGAAGACCTTAAGGTAGTTTTATGTCAGTGGTGGGTTCTAAATTAGATTGCCACTGGTTCGAGGATGTGTTCACGTGTGTGCATGTATAGAAGCTTCCGCATGTATAGATGCTTCTGCGCATGTGCAGAAGTGTCCCGGGTGAGTGGGCAGAGCCTCCCACCGCTTCCGGTTCTAAGAACCAGTCCGAACCAGGAGCAACTCACCACTATTTTATGTATACCTAAATGGTCATCTCCAAAACAAAACACTGGGAGGTTTTTGTTCATAGCAGGCATGCCATAGATTGCATAAAATTTTGTTTGATCTCCTCCCTTTAACATCCATTTAACACCTACATGAAATTGCTGAATGAAATCATTTGGCGAATTCGAGTATAGTGCCATCAATATGCTTATTACACACAATTCTCTCTCTATTTCACTGCGCCAAGGTGAGGCAAGAGAAATGCTTAATCAGTGCCTGACTGTGGTAATGGACTGGATAAGGGCCAGAAAAAGCTTAGTCCAGACAAGACAACAGGGCTGTTAGTGGATGGGCTATGTGTCCACATTAGTACTAGGCAACTTGTTTTGTGTCAGATAGGTATCTTTGGCATTTTAGAGGCAATTGCTCTTTGGGTCTAGAATCATTAATCAGCTTCTGCCTGCTTGGTTAAGGTTAGGGTTGGCGTGTTTGTGTTTGTTTTACCCTTAATTTAGGGGTGTCAAACTGGCAGCCTGTGGGCTGGATGCATCATGTGCAGGACACGCCCACCCCAGCTCCACAATGGCAAGAATGTTGCAATATGTCATGTGACATCAATGTAATGTGGTGAGTTTGTCACCTGTGCCTTAGTTGGACTTGCTTCAGTAATTCCCGAGAACTGGTCTAAATTAGTGCAAAGAATTATAAATGGGATGCCTGAAACTTCCAAAATAAGGTTGGAAAAATTCTGACTGGAAATGAGGATTACAAGCATTTGATACTAGTTTTACATAATCTTCACTGCCTTTTACTTCATTTCCAACCACAGTATCTGAAGAAAGCTAGTTCCTGTATGTTCTTACCCTAATTGCAGGTCCATTCTTAAGAACATGTTCCAAGTGTCCTTGCAGACTGATGTGCAACAAAGACCCCAAAAATGGGTGCTTTTATTGACAATCCAACCCCTGTCAACTTTGTGGTATACACCAGAAACTTATAGTATTACCCTTTCTATGCTCAATTAAATTATTAACTTTCATTTTAATATATACTATGCTGATACGTTAAATGTATATAGTGCCAGAAAACTTTTTTAACTAGTCTACCTAGGTTCTGTGGTTTATAGAGGGAATTTTGAACTCAATTTTAATTTCTGCATCCCAGTTGTTTTCACTGAAGTGCAGCACAGAAAAGTAATGATTTCCCAGAAGGAGTAACTAAGATAATGCTTGAATGCCAGGAAATGTGAATAGAAAATCCTTTAAGTGAAGATCTTCGGAATTGGGAGAAAGCAGAATCTCCACTGGCAGCAAATAGAGACATGGAGTGGCTGCTGTTAGATTCCTTGGAGTCAGTATAGAAATAAGAATTAGGGGCCTTGGCCAAGGAAAAGACGCAAGGAACACAGACAGTAGAAAACAAAACTGGGGATTAAGAAAATGAGTAAAAGTGAGCTTTGTCGCTGAGTGCAAGATACAAAGCTTGACAACCTGAGGGGCATGACAGGCCTAGGAGAATGAACCAACAGAACAAAGTAAGAAAAAAAAACACTACTACATGAGATGTTTTTGGGTAGCTTGCAAAGGAAAGAATGAACTGGTCTTTTTGAAATAATTATTGTGTTAATAATTATTATGCGTTGTACCTTTAAGGAGGCTGTTCAGTTTGTTGAGTGTATGTATCTATGTGAGAGAAAAGCAGCTTGTTTCTCAGCAAGCTGTAAGTCCTAGCTCAGTTATTTTTTGTGTGATACAGTCTGTGTATCTGTATTTTTGCTTCTTTAATGTGAGTAACTAAAGTTGTTCTTGTTTGTTTATACCTGGAGGTTTACAAAAAATGGGAGGGTGATTTATAAAGAGCAGGGTGATGGAAATTGCCTTTTAAAGACACCCACCCACTCAACTAGCTTGCGATGAATTTGGAAGGATTCCTAAGGCAGATCCTGGGGAAGCCAATTTTTCAAACCCAGCGCAACCTTTATTTAAGACAGTTGCTACGTTTAGTTTAGATAGGCAGATTTTAATGCACGGTTAGCAGTTATAGAATAAAATGTAGAAAAAAAATCAAAGTTTTCCTATTTGTGAGGTTTGTTATTTATAAACTTAAGCTTAAAACAATCTTTGGGTCACACTATTCATGCATTTTTTTTAAAAAAAAATTATTTTAAATTACAACTGAGCCACATAAGTGGGAATTAATGTTCTAGAGCACGGGTATTAAACACACTACCTTACATTGCCATCATGTGACATTTCATGACGTTTTCCCCATTTGCGGAACTGGGGTAGATGTGGCTTGCACATGACACATCCGGCCCATGAGCCACCAGTTCAACACCCCTGTTCTAGAGAATTAAACATATGTTTTAAACCATTTTTATATATTACTTAAAGGCCATAGCACTCTCGAGCAGGACTACAATTGTAAATGAATTTCATTCACTGGCAATGAGACGTCACCAAAGAGTATGAGTAGGAAGGCACCATTTAAAGCACTTTGTCCCCATAAGTTCATGCTTTGAGAAAGTGGCGATGAGATAAGAACTCTGAGCTGAAGTCACCCATGAATAGCTTGTCATTTTGAATAAACATATTTATGATTGTAGTGGTGGCGGTTGAGTTTATGAAGCTATTTGTATTTTAAGGCTATAATAGATGTAATAAGTCCTTCACTCCTCTGCTCACAACAGAATACCTTATCCCACCAGACTTGAAATTTTGGGCTTAGACAGCCCAGAACTTCGTCACCTTCGATCTGACCTAAATGTAGTTCATAAAATCATCTACCACAATATCCTACCGGTCAATGATTTCTTCAGCTTCAACCGCAACAATACACGAGCATACAATCGTTTCAATCTTAATGTAAACCACTCCAAACTCGACTGCAGAAAATATGATTTCAGCAACAGAGTGATCAATGCCTGGAATGCACTACCTGACTCTGTGGTTTCCTCCCCAAACCCCAAAACTTTAACCTTAGACTATCTACAGTCAACCTCACCCCATTCCTAAGAGGTCTGAAAGGTCGACCTCACCCCATTCCTAAGAGCTCTGTAAGGGGCATGCATAAGCGCACCATTGTGCCTACCGTCCCTGACCTACTGTCCTATTGCCTATTTTACCTCTACCTACTTTGCTAATGTTTATGTTTATACCAATACCTACTGTCTTGTACATGTTTGACAAAATAAATAAATAAAATAAATAAACTTCAACTGTTAGAGCAGGAGTTTTCAGGTCATGGAGTCTGCTAGTTAGAAAAAAATAGATCCCAGTGTCTCTGATTAAGAGAAAAATTCTAGTCATAGAAAGTTAGCTTTCTAGGCTTATATCTGAATGCCAACAGAATAGTTTTTAAAGAAGTCTTTTCTTTGGGGAAAATAAATGGATATTGATGTCTCTCGTAATTCCTGCCTGAATGCTGAAAGAAAGAGAAAGAGAGAGACAGAAAGTAAATCTTTATGCAGGAAATCTCAGAGTTCTTGAGGTGAATAAATTCACTGACACACATAATCTAATTTTTAAGCTTCTGTTATTGCAGATATATAAAATACAAAGCCAGAGAATGGCTTCAAAGAAATCAGTTTCTTTTCCCAGCCAACTGATAAATATATTTCTCTATATGCGTAAACGTGATCCATGAAAATAATATTATGGTGGCTAAAAAACCCAATTCGTTTGGAAAAATAAATCATTATTATGCTAGAAAATGCTGATGCTTCTGCAGGAAAGCCAATATGGATTTATAAATTTACTAATATTTAAACAAGCTAATAGTTTTACTGGTCTGTGCATTTCTGTTTCAATCTCATTAACTAGACTTTAAAAAGACAGGTAGATCAATATTTTTACTTCAAATCAGAGCAATGTCCATTGTTATACCCTGCATTGTAAAATAGTTATCCAAAAACAATAAAAGAGGAAATAATAAACGAGTTTAGCAAATGGGTCTGACAGTTTATTTGAAATATCTATGTGATTTCAGTTCCTGAGATTGCAATGTAAGGCTTATAGGGCTCAACTAAATGAAAATGTCTAGAACTGGATATGTTTGGATCAGGGGCGGGTTGTACTTACCCGACCCTACTGGAGCTGTATGCACGCGCAGCCCGATGCTGCGGGCACAAGCCCCCCTGCGCATGTGCACCCACTCTCGCGATTTTTGGTTTTTGCACATACACAGAAGCCAAAATCTCGTGCGAGGACGTGGCAAAAAAAGCCAAAATCACGCGTGAGCGCGCATCCTTGCGTGAGATTCCGGCTTCTGCGCATGTGCAGAAACCCAAAAAATACAAAAAAAGATAGTGACCACAACGGCCCAGTTGCAACGGCACCGGAGCCATTGCAGAATTTGCGGCTGCTACCGGGGCGGCAGAGTGGGCCGTACCGGTAGCAACCTGCCACTGGTTTGGATATATAGAAGACAAATGAATGATATGCTTTTCTCAAGAAACAGAAAAGCACAAAGACATAATGAATTATACGCAGTTCTACAATGAGTTAAAACACTGGTTTACTTCGGCCAATATAGTCTATATAATGATATGGGGTTTCTCGACCTGCTGTTTAAAGCAGGTGCCCTAATTCATTTAATGGTTGTAAGTCATTTGACTATCCAGCTGCTCTGCAGACCCTAGAAACTGATAGGAACTGATTGCTGTGGTCATGCCCAAATCCTACATCCAGTTATGAAATGTTCCACGGATTGGATGTTTTCTCTTCTGGAAGAACCAAGTATTTATCAGCTTTAAGAAGGCTATGAAAAAGGGGGTCATACTTGCATCATCAAGGAGCACACAGTTCCATGAAAGAAATGTCTACTGCTATCTGTCTATCTAAGTTGAGAGGGCAGAATCTGTCTGTCTGTCTGTCTGTCTGTGTCATCTCTCTCTCTCTCTCTCTTATCTATCTATCTATCTATCTATCTATCTATCTATCTATCTATCTATCATATATCTATCTATCTACCCATCCATCTATCTATCATTATCTATCTATCTATCTATCTATCTATCTATCTATCTATCTATCTATCTATCTTTCTCGATCTATCTATCCATCCATCCATCCATCCATCCATCCATCATTATCTCTCTGTCTCTCTATCTCTCTATCACTCTATCTCTCATCTCTCATTTATCATTTATCATTTATTTATCTGTAAAGGTAGACCTTCAGTAGCATTTAGAACCATTTTGGTAAGCAATGTAACCTCCTGTAGCAGTTATGTAATTTGGAATTATTATGAGTGGAATGCATATAGGCCATTGTATTTTGAATCAACTGAAAATATCAACTGAATCATCATCATCATCATCATCATCATGCAGATTTGAAGGACTTTATACAGAGTAAACACCAGCAGTCTATACAAGAAGTGATAAAGACACGAGTGACCCTATATTCTGTCTCAGTGACCAAAAACTGGGCAGAGGCCTTCCTGGCTGTGTTTACAACTTTTCTTTATTATTTCTTTATTTATTAGTTTGTCAAACATGTACAAGATAGCAGGTATAAATATGAACATAAACATAAACGAAGTTAATGAATACAAATTAATGGGGACAGTAGGACAGTAGGCAGGCATGCTGGTGCGCTTATGCACGCCCCCTTTACGGACCTCTTAGGAATGTGGTGAGGTCCACGGTAGACAGTTTAAGGTTGAAGATGTGAGGGCTTGAGGATGTAACAGTGGAGTCGGTTAGAGCATTCCAGGCATTGACCACTGTTGTTGAAGTCATAATTTCTGCAATTTGAGTTTGGAGTAATTTACCTTGAGTTTGGTATCGATCGTTTGCCTCTGTATTATTGAGGTTGAAGCTGAAGAAGTCACTGACAGGTAAGATATTGTAGCAGATAATTTTGTGTACTATGCTTATATCAGACCACAGGCGGCGCAGTTCCAGATTGTCCAAGCCTAAAATTTCAAGCCTGGTGGCATAAGGGATTCTATTGTGAGTGGAGGAGTGGAGTACTCTTCTCATGAAATACCCCTGGACCTGCTCAATCGTATTAATGTCTGATATACAGTGTGGATTCCAGGCAGATGAGCTGTATTCAAGAATTGGTCTGGCAAAGGTTTTGTATGCACTAATTATCAACACAATGGGCTTTGAGATGAGTACTCCTAGGTCCTTGACAGAGTGGGGTACTCATCTCAAACGATCTAAGTCCCAGAGCCCACTGTAACAGCATTGCCAAAAAGGCAAAGCTTTATTAAAATCTAGTACTATTTATATGCTATGGCATCAAACCCTTTGCAACCATTTGGAATAGTGTAAAGGTAGAAAAAAAATAAGAGCAACTTTTATTAGGGAGAGAAAGCAAAAGATTTTGATTACTTTGAAAAACAAGTTTCATGCAAGCTTTGAGCCAACCAGGAGTAATTGAGTAGATCAGAAAGATAGCTTCATTATTTACTAAAGTTACAGACAAATAGCATACCTAGTTGAATGAAATGCAGGTGGTTGAATGAAAATTCACCCTTGAGATAAATGGGAATTATGCTGAGGAAAAGGAAGCAAGGAAGATGTTACTGAAGTTGAAGAAGATGAGATGAAACCTAGAAGCAGCTGGAAAATACTGTTTGCAGAAATCTCTAGATATTTTGGGTAAGAAAGGTACACATGCTTGGGTGACAGTGACTAAAAGGGGGAATAAAGCAGACTTCAAAGTAAGTATCCGTGGAGAGGGAATGAAGCAAGCACTATACCTTGATATTGACTGCAGAAGAAACAAATACAGAGAGACAGATATGCACACAAAAACTGAAAGACCTCAGCCAGGGATAGTTACCTTTTTCCATGTGGAGCATGTTGGGTTACTGGCTGCACTTTGAAAAATGTTGGGGCTAAGATCAAAATAAATTTGATTTGATTCAAATGTAATTCAAATTTAACTACCATATTTTTGAAGTATAAGACACACCGGAATATAAGATGCACCTTAGTTTTGGGGGAGGAAAACAAGGAAAAATAATTCTGCCTCTGCCTCCCAGCAATTTGCCAAACAGCAAACAGTACAGATGACATACACTGTTTGCTGTATATTTCTGTGCATGACCCATAGAAATAGCAAACAACTGGAGAAATGTACATTATGACAGTATATTAATGCCACAAAGTTTTGTTAAATGTAGTCAAACTAACTCCTCCCAATTATTTAAATAGATCTAGTCCAAACATGACTAAGTCAGGGTCTAACTCAGCTGCCTTATTTTAATATTACAACAGGATACATTTCAGACTGTACTTGTACAGATGCTGTTAAAATTGATGTGGCTTTCTGAAAGTATACATTATTCTCTGCTATTTGAAAGAAAATACAATAGCACTGGGCCTCTTCAGATCAAGCATTTATTTTAAAAACTGCTTCATTTTGTTAAGTGGTCTAGAACAATAATAAAGCAGTCTTTAAAAAAATAAGTCTAATAATTTGAACATTCTATAGGCATTTGTAGTTATTGACTTACCTCCTTGCATCAAACAACAGCCAGTTTCAGCACAGCTTGATTAGCACAAGAAAATAAAAATCTGCCTCAGGCCTCTACCTCCCAGCAATTTGCCTCCTTGCAGTTTTAGTTTCACTTTCAGTTTCAGCAAAAACAGCTAATAGTTTCAGGTTGCAGGGATTGCCATAGCCCAGTGATGGTGAACCTTTTTTGGTTCACGTGCCAAAAGGATGTGTGTGTGTGTGTGTGTGTGTGTGTGCTAACATGTGTGCACACCCCTTCCCTCCCCCCCATGCATGTGTGCACACACACACACACCTGCTGCCCCTGTGCGTGCGCACAATCCCCCCATCCCCACACATGCGCACAAACCTCACCGAAGCGCCTAGGATGATGAAAAAATGGGCAAACCGGAAGTTTGGAAAAATGCACTTCCAGTTTGCCATTGTGCTGGGTTTTTTTGCACTCTGGGGGGTTCAGGGAAGCTTCTTGAAGCCCCGGAGTGTGAAAAACAGCACAACGGGCAAACCGGAAGTGCATTTTCTGAACTTCCGGTTTGCCTGTTGGGTGGTTTTTTGCACTCCGGGGCTTCAGGGA
>JANHGD010005765.1:56711-73932 GCA_027560375.1 Imantodes cenchoa | reverse complement strand
TGTGGTGGCATAGTAGTTAGAATGGAAATATTGCAGGCTAATATTCTGCCCACTGCCAGAAGTTCAATCCTGACCATCTCAAGGTTGACTCAGCCGTCCATCCTTCCGAGGTGGGTAACATGAAGACCCAGATTGTTGGGGGCCAAGGCTGACTCTGTAAATTGCTCAGAGGGGGCTGTAAAACCAATATGAAGCGGTATATAAGTCTAAGCGCTATTGCTATATTCCTACTATTAAAGCCCATACAAAGAAGTCGCTATAGGCTGCTGTAGGGTTGGATAGCAAAGTCATTCCAATGCTAACTCTGCTCCTATTTCTCTTCTTAAACCTGGTCCAGGCTCTTGTTGAGATAAAACACGAAAACCTGCAGTTGGTTTTGTTCTGTTTTGTTTTGTTCCCCGAATGCTTAATAAATAAAAGGCAAAAAAAAAAAAGTTACTTGCCTTCATTTGAGATTTAAAGAACCAGACAGTGCAAATAATAATTCAATAACTATTGATGTGCGTTGCCACAGGACAATTGGACGTGAAAATGACCTTTTAGCTTTCCATTAATTTAGCACACCTGGGGAGCGATTTTGGGTTGAAGGGACATTCTGACAGCAGATTACACCTGCAGCAAAAGTGACATTTCTCTTTCAATAGCCAAGAAGAATTGAAGAATCTCACACACACAAAAGCCCTGGATCTTGTTAGGAACAACCTCTGTGAATGTTTTCCTTGCTTCAGTTCAAGGTAAACACTCCATGCATAGCAAAGCAAAGGAGAAAAAGCCAGACAGGTGGGCCAGACAGAATTAAAAGACAGGATGTAAGAAAAGGGAAAAAGAGAAGAAAATCTAAATACAGGTAGTCCTCGATTTACGACTGCAATTGAGCCCCAAATTTCTATTGTTAAGTGAGACTGTTGTTAAGTGAGTTTTGCCCCATTCTAATACAACCTTTCTTGCTACAAGGGTTCAGGGAATCCCTGCGGCTGTTAAGGTTAGTGACCCGGTTGTTAAGTGAATCTGGCTTCCCTCTCGACTCACAAAAGAGGATCACGTAACCCTGGGACACTGCAACCGTCACAAGTACGAGTCAGTTCCCAAGCGTCTGAATTTTGATTACGTGACCATGGGGATGCTACAACGGTCGTAAGTCTGAAAAACAGTCATAAGTCCCTTTTCCCAATGCTGTTGTACTTTGAACGGTCATTAAACAATTACTGTAACTTGTTGCTTGTATCCTTACGATTTATATTAATATTGGTTGTTTCCTGATTACTTATTTGAACCCTGTGACAATCATTAAGTGCTGTACCTCATGATTCTTGACGAACGTATCTTTTCTTTTATGTACTCTGAGAGCATATGCACCAAAGACAAATTCCTTGTGTGTCCAATCACACTTGGCCAATAAAGAATTCTATCATCTTCTATAATTTATAATTTTGGAAACTAACAAAAGCTCAATTAGCTATTGCTCCAAAATACTGGTAATTAAAAATTCAGTGCAGCATATTAATTGTCCAAATCATTTCCTCAGTAAAAGAACACTTTTTAAGTTTATAATTCTTGTTCTGTATTACAGTTATTTCTTATACTAGTATACTAGTTTGGAGTATATGAATTTGTCGAAGAGAAAAATCACATGCTTGATTTTTTTATTTCTTCTCCCCCCCCTCCCCCATTTTATTTTGCTTCTTTTGGTAGGTATTGCTTCTGAATTTGGAGTTCGAGGCTATCCAACAATTAAATTGTAAGTTGACCATTGTGTTTCTTGTATTAAAATATGTGTACTTTATAATGTCTCACTTTGTTTCTTAGAAAAAGCTTTGCAAATTTGTATAAAACCTAAGTTAATATTTTCTTTCAGTTTTGTTTGCATTAGCTAAAAGGCAACTGAAACTTTATGAATAGTTATTTTTCTTTACTGTTTCCAAAGTATGTTTTTAAATACCATTGCTAACTAGGGTTATCACTCATAATTGAATTCCATATGCAGTGCTTTTATTGGTTATTATTAAGCCTAAAAATCTAGCATTAAAAGTATTCAATGGTTTCATGTCTGTTTATTTAGGTTGAAGGGTGACTTGGCATACAATTATAGAGGACCAAGAACCAAAGATGATATTGTTGAGTTTGCAAATAGAGTTGCAGGGTAAGTATTTATGGGCTCAGTCCCCTCTAGCATGTAAAATAAAGAGGTCTAATTACTTTTTCTGTTTTAAATGAAAATGCCATTTAGAATAGTTTAATTAACTTATTTGGGATAGGAAAGATTTAAAAAATAAGATTTAAAGAAATAAGAAATAATCCATTCAGTATGACAAACAGAATATCAGTTTAAAGCTTTAAAATATCCTATATTAAATATTAACCTATCTTTGATTCCACTGCCATTATCTCTGTAATAATTATGTATTTACTATTGCTTACATAGAACTTTTTAACTGATTATATCAGTTACTGTTTTAACATAGTCCGTTGCAAACACACTTTAGAAACTTTTTCCTTTTTCTTTAAAAATTATTCTAGTGGGCAATAGTCTTACGAAATTGCATTACTAACTCTTCCAATGTTTTTATATTGCCTTTAGTAATGATGCAATTGTAAAAGATAGTTACTGTGATAAAATAGGATAGGATGATGAAATATTTGTCTAGATTCTGGGCTGCAATGAATTCTGGTAAGATTTTATTTTCAAAGCCAGTCTTTCGGTTCGGTAACCACAGAATTATCCTGATAGTTTTCATACAAGTGTAGTATAAGTGCTGATGACTGCTGAACCTTGTCCCTTGATAATGAAAAATGTTTTGCTTTTAAATGTAAATGCAAACAGCAACTTTAAGCATATGAAGTTAGCACTCTGTCCCCTTCCTATATGTGCATGCATTATAATTGTCATGGGAGTCTTCATCCAGCTTTAAATAATACATTTTTAAAATTTAAAACCTTATCAGATTTAAGAAAATTATGTTCTTCCAAGTAGGATTGTTGAGAATCATTATCCTCTGAAATATGTAAGAACTCTAGGAATAGCATTTATGAAGCAGTTTGTTGCCTTTTCCCACTGATGTTGATCTTTTATTGTCTTCCCTATTTACAGGCCTATTATTCGAAATCTCCCTAGCCAACATATGTTTGAGCATGTTCAAAAAAGACATCGCATATTTTTTCTGTACATTGGTGGGGAATCTCCATTAAAGGTCTGAAACTTTGCTAACCAAAAATATTTGTTTTGCTCGTTTTAGGTATAGTTTATGAGTTTCAATGCCTGTTATTGAAGAATTTTACAAATTGGTAGAAATTGACTTAAAACAGCAACGTCAAAGGGACTATGTTCCATTTAACTGGATAGAAATCATGAAACGGGAGTAATATCTGAACAGATATACTCAGAATTCCACATGTTTTTCCTTTTCACTTCTAAAAAAAAGGCCACTATAGAGTTAATAACTTGGAAAAATTAAAATGGGCTGGCAGATTGTGATATTCAATGCACACTATGAAAATGCAAGAAAAAAAAGGAAACTGTGGTTTCCTGAAATATTTATGATAATATTAAAATAGGGAAGTGGAACTATCTTATTGCTACACTGAGATAAAATAAATGTCAATAATACAAGATGAAAGAATTAACATAAGATTGTTTTTGCTTAATATACCAGAAAGTACTTATCTGTGATTGCCTGCAAATAATTCTGAAGTGTAATTTCAAAAAACAACACAGTGACATTTATTAGAATCATTGGAGAGGCAAAAGACCTACATTAGTTGCTTACTGATTAGGCAAACTTCATATGTGAAATTGAACTAAAATGGTATCTTGTTCTGTTACCAGAAGAAGCTTATGAAGACCAAGAAATGCATTAAGACTACCCATTTGTATTTCCACAGGAAAGATACATAGAAGTTGCTTCCGAACTAATTGTTTATACATACTTTTTTTCTGCCTCAGAAGAGATACTTCCCGAGGTAAAATAATAATAGTTATGATGATTTACCTGATTGAACACTTACTTATGTTGAGAAATACATCTTTATCTATTGATAATATACTGCTTACTGTTGACAGTAATTTTAATGAAACAGGTAGAGTAAGCTGTTAAACCTCTGACTATTAATTCAAATAACTATTTATTGTCTATGTTTCATGGTAGAACCTAAACTTTCTTCATTGGCTATTGAGCTCACAAATTATATTAAATTCTAATTTATTTTTGCATTGATTTGTTCTAGAAGCTGAAGTGATTATGTAGCACTCGGCCACAGTGATTAGTTTATATATTGCTCTTAGTCAAATCGCCTTCAGGTTTAGTGAAATCCATGAATCCAAGTTAGATAAATGAAAATATTACAGTTAGAGAGTTTAATTGCACATTTAAAAGTTAGGTCTCTCTTTTTCTTAGAACAGTAAAGAATGGGGAGTGCAAATCAGTCTTTGCACATAGGTTTATTATGAAAGTATTGGGAATGATATCCTTGTTGATAACTGGCAACCCAATATTAATTTATGTTTATGTCTGAATGTAAGTGAATAATCCAACCAACATTGCCTGCAAAGTCAGTTTAATTTTAAAACAGGAGCATTTAATTGAATAGATGTTTTCTATTCATAGAACAATAAAATAGAGAAAAATAGAACTGGGGAGGGGGGGAAAGACCACTACTCAACATTTAAAAAGCCAGATTAAACAAAGGTGCCAATTCCTTTTTTAGAAAGTTGGAAAAGTGGCAGACTAATCTTAATCTTTGAAGGAGAGCTTTCCTAGGTTTGGAAGCAGTGTAGGCAAATGACCTTTTGTCTGATTTTAAAAAATAGCTGTCTGTGAAAAATGAATATCCTCAAAGGGCCTTCCTGCAGATCTTACTAACTATGCAAGCTCATGAGACACATCGTTTCTGAGCCAGGCTTTCAGCGGTTCATTATTTTAAAGGTGAAGAACAACTTACATTGAGCCTGGAAAACAATTCATCTTTATTACCACCTCCCCAAAGAAATACTTTATAATCTAACTTAAGTATCTCTGAATGCTTTCTGCTTTTTATGTTTTTTTTTCCTGCATTCAGAAAACTAGGAGAAAAAAACTTTATGTTTTAAGTTGTTAATTTATGCTGAAGCAAGCACTTTACCTTTAATCATGACCTTAGTAAGAACACGCCAGTACACTTTTATTAGTACAAGTTAAATTATAGCCCTTTCACATAAACTTGGTATTGCAGATTATATAAAGACATGGCACATCTTCATCTTCATTTTTTCTATACATATTTTGATGTGGCAAATTAAAAAGGACAACCTGTCTCACAGATGATTAATAGAAGCAGCAAAGAACAGTTACTGTTTGTTTGTAAGCACAACTGAATTGTTTCTGTTAAAAGTATTTATAGTGACTGTAGTGTTCTCTGGGGCTTTATTATATGAGCAGAAGTTATGAAACCTGATTCAGACTCAAGGGATCATCTCAGCTCTTCGTTGCTTGAGAGATCATTCTGTCTTGGGTCTTGGAAGTTTTTGTTACCTTCAGAGCTTGAAAACGAAAAATTGGAAGAAGAAAAAGAATTAAATTTCCAAATTCTATAAAAAAATCCAAATTTCTTTGGAATTTCTATTAAGAGCAACTTATTAAACTTGTATACAATATTGACATTTAAACATCTTTTTAAATAGTTATTTAATGCATAAACTAGTTTCTTTGATTAATTTAGTACTGGAAAAACGTAAGCAAAATATTTATGAATTGAATTGTCATTTTAAAAGGCACATCTGTGTTCTCCTTCATGGTACATCTGTGAATATTTTTTTTAATTTCCTTTTTTCCCGTGTTATAAAATCAACCTAGTTTTTTCATAATCCAAGAGAGGAAGAAGGAAAAGAAGAGACACAGACAATAACACAATTTTATCATTAATTGCTTGACTTTAAAAAAAAAACCAGTGACTTTATGTATATAATATTCACAATTTACCAATACTTTAGTTTAAAAAGATAAATAGTAAGGGAACAAAACCAGCTGTCAGGCTCATATTTTAAAATCTATTAGAACTATTTATGAATTAAAAAGTAAAGTGTTTTGCTAGGCATCAGAGAAATGATCAGGAGCTCAGACAGTTGGTTCTTTGGGAGACAATAAGCAGACCACTAAATAAAGAGATTTTAAGCTTGATTATTAGTTCAACCAGAGTTAAAAGTAGGACATAAAAGCATACATACCAAGCAAGATAATACCTAAATATCTTAAAAGCTACCAGAAGCCCCTTAATAACTGTAGCAGAGGTGCCCCAATGGGTGGCCAATTTCTCAACCCTACCCAGCATTACGTCCCTTTTCAGAAGCTCTCCCATAACAATAGCCCCATGTTTTTTTAAAAAAATCAAAACTGGCACCATGATTTCATGGCCCTGCTGTGGTCAGGAGACTGCCAGATCTGACCTTGACTGGGTGGCACATGGCTCTGGGATGGGAATTCAAAGTCTGAGACTTTCACAGAGAGTAAAGCTACGAAGCTGTGTGAAGTTTTCGCCCCCTTCTCTTTCAACAAGCAAGAGAGAAAATCAAGCAGGCTAGCTCAGAATGCATTCTAAACTTCTAGATTTTTCATAGTACGATGGAGAAAGAAAAATATGTCACTAACTCCTCAAAATAACAATGGCTCTTCCATACTGCCACTACATAAAGTCAACTCAGGTTTTAAAAAAAAAATAACGACAAGGTAAACACTTCATAGAGACTACTTTATTGCCAGTTTTCTTTATTCCAGTATTAATAACTGAGAAATGAAATTAAAAACCAATAAATGTGTAAAGGCAATTCGTTATTAAACTGTTCTGCTTTTCCCCCCTCATTTTTTCAGCATATAACACTCCCTGAGATGCCTGCTGTTCTAGTCTTAAAAGATGGAACTTATTTTGTGTATGATGGTAAGTTCAGTCATTGGCTCTTATCATAGATAGGCTATATACGGTTATGGACCTTAATTTTTGTATCCACAGTTCTTTTTTTTCTTTTTTTAAAACAGAAGCATGTTTATTTTGCAATACAATACTGTCGTTTCATATTTACAAAGATTCAAAAGCAGTGCAGTGCCAGGTTTGATTATTTGCAGATTACCTGGGAATTGCTAATATATGTATCTGTAGGTTGTACGGTAGCAGGTTGCTGAACTAAGCAAGTCAGCTGAGATTAGTGCTGAATAGACACCAGGAAATGTATGCTATACAGAGAAATAAAACAAAATCACGAATTGCTGCAGTAGAACAATGGATCTGCTTCGGTGCATATTGACCCGTTTGGTTCCTTTAAAAAAGTTCCCCTAATGACCATGGTATTCACTTAATTGCCAGGTTCCTTAATGATCATAACAAAAAAAGGTGTCTATCCTCCATATTCTTAGTATATTTCAGCCATTGATTAGAGTCTTTGCGGGTGGGGGAGGAAGAACTAGGGCATTTTACTCTGTATGTGACCAATTGTGTCTCTTCTTTATGGGAATGTGTAGTCTAGCATGAGGGGGGCTGCTCTTGGCCATAAGGACTGACAGCCTGGAAATAAAGGGCTGGCATACAGGCTACATTGATAATATTTCTTTATATTCTTGACTCCTAAATGATTAGTGGCAGTTTGAAATCTTGCAAATTTTGACAGCACTGGCAATTTCCAGTAAGCCAGTCCATATCCTCCCTCATTTCCTAGGAAGCTTTGGTAGGGCGCAGAGCTTTGAATTGTTATTTATGGTCTTTATGTGCTTCTAATACATACCATTAAACTTAGGAGGTAATTCTTGATTATGTACATCTTTTCACTTTTCCTCACTTTCTCCCTTTTTCTCCAAAAAGAGTATGTAGATGGTGATTTGTCAGCCTGGATAAATAGGGAAAGATTTCAAGGGTACCTTAATATAGATGGATTTACACTCTACGAGCTTGGAGACACAGGTGAGATGACTACTCAGTCTTATCTTCTAGAACTTTAAAATGTCAACTTCAATTTAAAGTAACTATTTCTGCATGCTGTGCTAGAAAGAACTATGTAAATAAATGTGTTTTAAGTATGCATTTTATTTTGGATCGGGGTGCTAAATACCTTCAATTTTTCTTAGTATCCAGAATAACTTCAGTTGTCTCCAGATTTCTTTCCCATAGGGCATGAACCATTTTGAGTTTGAAGCAGGGATTTCAACTCTTCTGGCCATTGAGAAAAAAGCACTGGTGTTTGAATGTATTCTGGGTATGAAAGAAAGCACCATGCTGCTGTTTTGAATATTCTGTAATATTCAAAATGGCATGTTAAGCAATGTGACTTAGTATTGTCTTGCTTATACTACCGGTATTTCCTGTGCGGATCATTAAATGTATCGGGTTTAATCAGAGTAGAGTGATCGGAAGAGTGTGGATTTTGAAGCAGTAGGCATTTAAATAGTGATTGGCATATTGTGGGAGCAATTCTAAAATTGACTGCTGATGTGGTGAAGAGAAAAGACCAGTGTTGCTGTGAAGATCTGTGATTGGAATGTGATTCATTGCTGCTAGAAGTTCTGGTTGTCCGCCTCCTCGGGACATACTTGGGAGAGGGCACTTTTAAAGTGATGTAAAAGTGCAGGTGATTAGAGAAAAAGAAAAGAAAGGAAAAGAATTTTCCCATTGATTCTGTTTATATAATTGAACTATGTGTTGTTCTATATTTGAGGAATTACAATTAAATAATGTAAGAATTATTTTTCTATGTGTGCTTACCGGTAGTCCTTACTTACCAATGGTAATTGGGACCAGAAACCATGCCACTAAGCAATGCGGTCATAAGGCACAATATCGTGTAACTCTGCTGATTTTTAACAACAGTTCCAATAGTCCCAATTTCCATTGTTACACTAAACTGACACAATTACAGCATCCCATAGTTATGTGATCTCCATTTGCAACCTCCTGCCAGCTTCCCATTGACTTTGCTTGTTGGAAGCTGTCAGTGAAGGTTACAAACGGCGATGATGTCACCACAGGACACTGTAACATCATAATTGTAAACTGGCTGTTGAGCAGCCAAATCACAATCACGTGACTGCAGGGCCACAGTGACTGCCACAACTATGGGGACTCATCATAAGTACCCCTCATTCCGCAACATCATAACTTCGAATGAACACTAAATGGGTGGATGTTAAAGAAGCACTTCCTGTATTTAATATTTTACATTTCAAGTTGTGTGATCTAAAAGAGAGGCTTCTTTGAAGGCCTTTTTCTGCACTGTTCCCAAGTATGGAATGTAGTCATTCAGGGATTGTATTTGCCCCCTGTCCCCAGTTCTCTTAAGTATTTAGAAAAACTATGATAAGTTTGGATTTATTTTATTGTTAATTTTAATCTGTAATCTTAAATTTTTACATGTTACGTTTGTTTTTAAATTTTACTGACTGCCTTGAATGCTGATGTAGAACATAAATCAAAACAAATATGCATTATGCATCTTACTTTATTTTAGGAAAGCTTGTGGCTATTGCGGTTATTGATGATAAAAACTCTTCTGCAGATCATGTAAGGTAGGTCCAGGGGTTTTGTCTTAAAATATGAATTAGTATTTTAAAACTGATGTTGAACTTTAAATAAAAATAGTTGACTTTATGTAACAATAGCAATAGCACTTGGACTTACATGCTGTTACACACAGTGTTTTATAATACTCTCTGAGCAGTTTACAAATAGCAGCATATTGCCCCCAACAATCTGGGTCCGCATGTTACCGACCTCGGAAAGCTGAGTCAACCTTGAGCCCCATCAGGATCGACCTCCAGGCCGTGGGCAAAGTTAGCCTATTATAATGCATTCTAACCACTGTACCACCAGGGTTCCTGGTATATAATACTCATAACTTAACTATCATAATAAGAATACCTTAAAATATAAATAACAACATAGGTAGTTCTCGAATTAAAACCATTTGTTCACCAACCATTTGGAATTACGGCAATGTTAAATGAAGAGACCTTATGGCTGACGTTATGGCTGTTACAGCAGCCCTGTTTTCACATGATCAAAATTCAGGCACTTGGCAACTTGCCCAAAGTTAATACCATAAGGATCCTGCAATTTGGCCCACCCATCTATCCCCTGTATTTCTGCCCTTTGCAAAGAAAAGGTCCAACAGAAGTGAGCCAAACATGTTTCTCGCTTTGCTACCCTGCACTTCCTTTCTTCTCTTCCCAACCCTGATTTGCCTGTTGGGCTTTCCCAGGATAAAAACAGCAGCCCTGTCCCCCCTCCCAAATCCTTTTGTTATTTTAATATGACTTGAAATGAAGTCCTAAGAAGGGAGGTGGAAGGAAGAAAAAAATATTTTGTGCTTAGAAGTCTGGGGGAGGGGATAATGACAGCACTCTTCAAATATTCGGAAAAGTGCTATCCAAAAGAAAGATCCAGTAACGGTTTCCTATCATTGCAACATGCAGATCAAAGAATAATAGTTTTACATTTGTAGGAAAGCAGCTTTTCATTAAATATTAGGAGAAAAGACTTTCTAACCACAAGAGAATTTGAGTTCAAGTGTAGACCGATAACACAAAGAGGTTTCATTCAGACAGTGGCTACCAGGATTTTACCAGGATACTTTAATTCCTACATTGAGAAAGATTGGATTCAATCCAATCCTGAGCAGATTTTACATAAATCAGAGCAATGAGGTGACTGTTGGCTCAAAGTCCTATCTGAAATTCTGTGCTGGAATAGTCAAAGCAACCTGTGTTCCAGTACACAGCAGGGGTCCCCAAACTTGGCAACTTTAAGACTTGTGGACTTCAACTTGTGAAGTCCACAAGTCTTAAGGCTGCCAAGTTTGAAGACCTCAGCAGTACATTATAGCCTCAAGAAAGCAGAACTCATGTCCTTTTGTTTTTTATACCAAAGTTTCAGAAGTATATTTAGTACTAGTGGAAGAACCAACCAATAGAAAAATTGACCAAAGGATTTTTTTTCTCCAAGTTGAAACATTTCATAAGGAATAATTTATTACACAGACTACCATGCAGATACTAAGCAAATTCAAACGAACAGTATTCTAGGAATCTGTCTCATGAGCAACTGACTTCTTGAATATTGCCATACTTACATACCAGTGTGTACTGTTGGCTGCAGAGCCAAATACCGCTATTTAACTCTTGAATAAATCACATATTTCTTATAAAATTATTATTAGCTGTAAATATTACCATTTATAATATCCCCAACCACTCTATGAAAATGCATCCTGAAACACTGGGGACGTGATGTTTATTAAGGATTGGATTCAAAATCTATATCTGTAATCTTTTTTTGAATAGGCAATTCAAATTTAAAAAATGATACACTAAGTTTCTCTTTGGTACAGATTTCCTAATATTTCATAACACTAAACTTTTTTTCTGTCCAATTTGAAATTAAAGTAGAAAATGGATTTGATTAAAAAAAGATTTGCAGAGAAATTCAGATGTCATGCACAGATGTAGTTCATTTCTCATTAAATGGCTTCATGCTTATATTCTTTATTTCCTTTGTATATTTTGACCAGCTAAAGAGATACCGAAATCCATTTTTTTATCTTACAGATTGAAATCTATTGTTCAAGATCTGGCTAAAAATTACAGGGACCAGTTTCATAGGTAATTAAGTTACATTTTTTGTTTTGTTTTATATTCTAGCTCTGCACTTTTTGTTATATGGATACATATCCAATTTTGATAGATTTTACTACGTTTCTCAGAAATCTGTGATATTTTAATAGGTAATATATTTTTGTTTAGGACTCTTAATGTTAAAAAATGTCCAGTGAATATAATGGTTTAATTTAGATAAATAGGGATTGGATTGCAGTTTAAACCATTTGCAGTTTTCTGCATTTTAAAATTATGTACATATTACAAAATGTATTTTGTTTTTTACATAATGTTTACAGTGTAGCCCATCTAATAATATATACATGAAAAATGCAATAGTCTATAAAATAAGCAAACTAAAAAAATGAAGAGCATAAGACAGCAGCAGCATATAATTACAAATAAGTTCAACAATCCAAGCCCTTTGTTATACAATACTTCCTTTATCTATCATTGGGGTATGCGGTGTTGAATCATTAGTGGTGCTAATTAAAGGAAGGACTTGATAAAAATAGGAAGTAGTTGGGTTAGGAGCTCTATTATGTTTTGAGTTTATTGGTGGTCTAGGAGAAGAAGGGCATGGGATGGGAAAGCATGAGAAATGGGTGGATCAATGGGACATGCCAAGATGGAACTTATACAGCAGCAATTAAGTGGAAGGGAATAGATGTTAGGAAAATGGTAGACCACTGTATGCGGCAGTGAAAGCTGTGGAAGAGAAAGAGGGGTGCTGACCTGGAATGTGATAGTTTGTTTAAGGGCATGAAACAAAACTTCCCCTTCGCTTCCTGTACATATGTAGAAAGGAGCTATGATAAGTTAATTATTTTCTTGAGACTAGGTACTGCTATCTGCTAAGATCCTGTAAAGAGTTATATAATTAGTAATCAAAGCAGTAGAAAAAAGCTATTTGTATTACCAAAGGGTTTAATTTCATGTATTTTTTCTGTATTTTAATATGTTGGTAATTACAATAATCAGGAGATCAATACGTCCATGTTACACTGTTAGATCAGTGTTCCACTTTGCCTCATGAGTTGCTTTGGCTCTCAGTAATTTTTTTGGGTGCAATTCAAGTTGTTTGTCAGCTTGGAAGACCTTCATAGCATGGGGCCAGGTTATAAGAACTGTCTCTCTCCCGTCGTCTTTACCTATCCCATCAGATCTAGAAAAAGGGGTGTGCTCAGTTCCCTTCAGTTAAAGAGTCCCTGCCATCTGTCAGGAACCAGGACCCCTTAGATTACTCTAACACTGCTGGCCTGTTGTGAAGCTCATAAGATCTGTTTTCCCTTAGGTGTAGTAGGAGAAATGAAGGGAGTGTATCTGTTATTAATTAGTTCATCCTTGATGGCCATTTCTCCTTTATGGGTCTTAGTTACCGCATTTTTTATAATATTGATGCTTTTATTGTGTTAGACTTCCAAAGTTGTTTATCTGATATGGATGGCCATATAAATAATAATAATAATAATAATCATCATCTTAAGATCATGAGTAATAAGCTCCTTTTACTTGTGTCAGCTTTTGAGATCTGTCTGTCAGAGCCTTAGTGCAATACTAAAAGTTTGCACTGCTCTTTCAAGAATAGTTTGGTAGTTTAGAGAGACAGACATGCAAAGTATAACAGAGCTCTATGTTGCTATTAGCTGTAAATAGTACAGTAATATTGCCTCATTCTAGTTTCATAATTAATTACAAATGAACAAGAGCTTAGAAATATCCATAACTTTACTTGCCCTAATTGGTTTCTGAAGCTCGGGAACAAATCCTGTCTGCTTTCAAGACTCTTCCAGATGCATGTAAAGCAAATTTTGGAACAAAAATCTCATGTAAGTTGAAAGGCTAAAATACTACATTTGCAGCTATTTCCATTCCAAATTCTTAGTTGTTTTTTTCCTTAGGCAAGTTATTTTATTATCAAAGATTGCAATAGGGTTTTTTGAGTAGGCAATGTTTGATAATCAGTTTTATTTATCTGTTTCTACTATCCTAAAAATTGAATCTCCTTCTTTTTCCTCTTTGAATTTTCCTTTCACTAGATTTATTGGTTGATGTCATATTTTTTGTTTGTTTATTAAGATCATTATTTATTTCAAATCAGGATAATATTGTGAATTGCTTTTAATAGAAACTTCCAGTTTGGCTATATGGATGGGAATGAATACATTAATAGTCTACTAATGGAGTGAGTAAAACCATTTTTGTATTGTTTTCAGATGGAGAAAAAGTTGTTTGTTTCTTCCAATTAAACTCTTTGAATAAAGATAACAGAAATATTACAAAAATATTTAAATGCATTTCCACTAGGTGGCAGCATTAAATAACTAATTTTCAGGAGCTGAGAAGATTTAGCATTTATATGTATTTATGCAGTATGCACTGTGCCTACCATGGTAACATCAGATCATGTATGTCTTTCAGAAGGTCACATGTGTTTTTTTTTGTGATTGACAACTAAATATATACACCTCCCTCTGAATTAGTTAGCAGTGAATTGTAATGACACCTTAAAAAGGGAAGATTCCTTTATCAATGCTTACTGCTGCTTTTGCCTTTTCTATTCTATACTGTTTCCACTACTCCTATTAATGTTCTCTGAATTCAGTTATACTACCTTTAATTTCTCATCAATGGCATTTATTGGGTAAATATTAAAATTGAAAAACAGCAGTATCATCAGTTTGTAGCATAATTAATGCCTAATTCATTGGCCTGATGGGCTAAATGCAGACGTTGAGTAGAATGAAATACTAGACAGAACTGTAAATACTTTAGAACCTTTGAAAAGGATGATTAATTAGCCATAATTATTACATTTATATAAGACGTAAGTTAAACCAACCTGTCAGTACCCAGTATTATTCCATAAAGATTCAGTAGTAACTAATATAGAAAAACCCTTATCTTCCTAGTTATTTTGTTAAGAATGTGATCATTCTTCAAGGCTTTATTAATGAGCTAGTTATATTTCAGGTTCTGAATTGTTTGGTTTTACTGTTTCAGTGATTTGATAATCCCCACTATAGTTGTCCTGAATACATCCAATCAACAATATTTCCTACCTCATAAACCAGTAGAGAGCAGTGAAGATCTGGTCCAGTTCATTAATAATATTTTGGAAGGCACAGCTGAAGTAAGTATTGCACATTTATTCAAAAATCTCAGCAGTTTTTCAGAGTACCAAAATATGAGAGCAGTTCATTAATTATCTTTCTTCATTTGAATTGTCTTGCTTGAAGCATCTTTAAATATATTTACTTGAAAAGCAAAGCAGAATACTTTGGAGAGTCGCTAATCTCATTATTTGAAATGTTTCTGTGGTGTAGCTGATTGTAAGAGTCAGGGAAAGATTTTGCGTTTTGAAAAGGAATAAGACTGATGTGATGGGAGAGCTAGAAGGAATAAAAATAAAGAGCAGAATTTTCTAAGAAAGACAAATGGAAACCCACTTAGGTATAGAATTGGAATGACTTTATTATTGCTTTAGGCTTTCTAAAATAATAGCATGGAGAGGGTTATCCAGTTGTATTGCTCAGCAGGAATAAAGTAGAATCCCCAACTCTACATAAGGTAATTTCTCTTCAGTGAAATAATATTTCTATAATTAAGTATTAGTAAGATGATATTTTAAAATAAAGTAATTGAAAACTGAAAATATAAATAAATAATGCTGATCTCCTTTAATCTTTTATCTTTCAAATTTCAGGCATATGGTGGAGATGGAATTCTTCAGCGAATCAAGAGAATAATTTATGATGCCAAGTCTACAGTGGGAGTACGTAAAATATTAGAAAGTATTTATATCTATCAAGTTAAAGTAGATGCACCACTTGCTAAGCACAGAAATGAATCTGGAAAGGTTTCATTCAGTCATATTACTAAGTTTGGTGGATTTGCCTTGGTTACAATATATTTTGTTTTTAAAACAAACTTGTTGACGTATAAAATGTGTTATTGGTAGTAATTGGATAGCATCTGAATCTGTCATAGTACTATATAAATGGTTGACAGGTAGAGCGTGTACACTTTTCCAAATCAATCTTCTTTTGTATGTTCCTTCCCACAGAGAACATAACATTTAACTATTACAATTTTGTTTTCCTTCTCTGACTGGTGTACATTTCTATTACTTTTGAAATATGTTCAGTTGGATGTTGTGCTGCTGGAAATTATGCTGCTAGATATTATACTAGACAAGGAAGGATATTATTTGCTTTCAGATTGTACAATTTTCTTTCCATTTCTTTCTTATCTTGTACATATGCATGCATTTTGAGCATGCATTTTCTTATCTTGTACACATGCATGCATTTTGAGCTTACTTTTTATGGCCATCTCAAATTGTTTCTGATTCAGTTGAGCGTGTATAAAAATGTTAATGTTGGTAGTGGCTGTCCATGAACACCAGTTGACATAGGACCAATGTTGTATAGATCTCAACACAGTTTTTCATATGTATGTTGTGTTTTTTTGTAGGGTTTAAACTGTTAAATAATTTAAATCTAGGCCCTCCTCCACCTATGGAAGACAGAATTTTAAGTGCAAAAGAGTAACGTTTTCATGCATGTGCTTTAAAAGCCATCTTGCAAATTCCTGTAACAAAACTTAAATGGATCTATTTGAAATATAAGGTAGATGAGGCAAGATAAGGTAGATGAGGCAAAGTATAAAGAAGAAAATAATGGGGAGTAACACAAATTTGTGTGCATATTCCTTGAGCTACTGGGGATTATTTCTGGCAATGTTGCTCATTCTAAGGGTGAATCATGAGAAGGATGTAGGGATACTAGCAAGATATAACAGTTCCCACCTCTTTCATTAAAGTTTCGGTGTGACACTCAGTGACATTCTCCATGTCTTGATTCTTCTTAAAATATGTTAATATATAATCGTGGGGAAGTGGTGGGAATCATCTTCTCCAAGTTATTCAAAATGTTATGAAAATATAACTGATGGTCAATTATTTCTCTACAGTCCGTTTTCAAGAGTTCGCCACTTCTTGGTTGCTTTCTCTTTGGTCTACCACTGGGTGTCATCAGCATCATGTGTTACGGGATTTGCACTGCTGACTCGGGAGGATCAGATGAAGCGGAGGCATCGAAGAAGGAATCCACAAGCAGGGATCTAACTGATGAAGGCACTGAAGAAGAAGCAGAGGAGGAAAGCAGTGAAAGTCCTGTAGAATTTCCAGAGAGAGAGCAAGAACAGAAAACTATATTGGAAAAAAAGATAGACTAAACTGTTAATGTTTTTTTTTCTGTAGAATTTTCAAATAGAGACTTATTTATTGAATTCAATTATACCTGTGATCTTCAGAGATAAGAACTTTTTCATTCATTTGTGTTATGTGCATGCATTCAAGTTGCTTGACTGTGAAGAAGAATGGGGTTGGAATTGGGATTTTGAGGTCTCTTATTGTCTCTGTTCTGCATAAAAAGGAAATTCAAGAGAGTAGGTGCATTATTTTATATAATGAATTCTGAGTTGGGTGAAAAATCCCCTCATTTCTTTTTTGGATACTGATATGTACATTTAAAAACAATTTTTCCATTATGGCCAAAACCAACCTACCTACCTACCTTCCTTCCTTCCTTCCTTCCTTCCTTCCTTCCTTCCCTCCC
>JANHGD010005759.1:55898-66295 GCA_027560375.1 Imantodes cenchoa | reverse complement strand
TGTTTTTATTGTATGGCTGTAAACCGCCCTGAGTCCTACGGGAGAAGGGCGGGATAGAAATAAATTATTATTATTATGATTATATTATTATATACATATACATATACATGAATATACACACACACACCCCAACTTGACTTAAAACAAATTGTGTTGACACATTAGTGTGAGAAGTTAGAATTTCTTAACTTTTTAATGTATTTATTATGCAAATTTATATCGTCACTCGCTCATCTTTCAATCAATCCTGAAGGGAAAATATAAGAAGCAAAAAAAAAGATGTGAAGTAAACACTGTATATTCAAGTAGACCAAACATGGACTGTGCCACATTAACATTCTAGTTCTAGAGTTTGAGTCAAGTGCCAAGTTCTAGACTCTTCTGAAAAGCCAACAGGATTGTGGCACTTGGAATCTCGGTGGGGACAAATGAATTGCATCCAGAAACTAACTAGGAACCACCATAATTAATCAGGCAGAGGAGTTATATAGGCATACTGAGGAGTACCCAACTGTTCCTACTGCTGTATTCTAAATCAGCTGCAGTTTACAAATGGTCTTCAAGGGATCCCCTAGTAGAATGCATTGCAGTAGTCGAAATGGAAAATGCCCTATGCATGAAAGAGCAAGAACATGGGATACTGATTCAGAAACATGCACTATTGGTGCACAAGATGAATTTGTGCAAAGGGTATCATGGACACAGCTTCCCCAACTTGCTGAGCAGGAGTCACTAATCCAGGTGGACTTCCAGATTGCACTCCTACTCTGTCTGGGGGAATGTTTACAACAGATTGCGCTCCTACTCAGTCTGGGGGAATGCTTAAAGATCTCGAGTAGGGAGCAAAACCCACAATCACTTAATATTGTTAGGGTTAAGAAGGAGCCTGTTTCCCTTCAATCACATCCTTACAGCCACCAAGAACTGAGAAGGAACCTTGACAGCATCACTTGGGCAGTTGTATAATTGAGTATCACCAATCTACTAATGATATTTAACCTCATCCTAACAGATGATCTAACACAGTGGTCCCCAACCCCGATCTATGGACCTGCACTGGTCTGCAGCATGCCAGAAACTGTGTAAACAAGTGAAGCTCCATCTGCAGGATGCAGGCAGCACATAAAACCACGCCCCCTCCAGTCTGTGGAAAAACCTACTTCCATGGAACCGGTCCCTCATGCCTAAAAAGTTGGGGGGCTGCTTTATGTATATTCTAAATAGGAGTGAGAACAAGATCAAACCTTGAGGCATCTTGTAAATCAGGGATTTCAGAAAAGATCTCTTTCTCCCATTAATGCTGCTCAATGGAATTGTAACTTTAACCTTAGACTGTCTACAGTCGATCTCACCCCATTCCTAAGAGGTCTGAACGGGGCGTGCATATGGCACCACTGTGCCTACCGTCCCTGTCTCACTGTCCTATTGTCCTCTTTTATCTGTACTTCTTTGCTTATGTTTATACAAACACCTACTATCTTGTACATGTTTGACAAACAAACAAGCAAACAAACAAACAAACAAACAAACCACTGAAGCACTGTGCCCTCAACTTACAATCCCCTAAAATGGTGCAGAAGAATACTATGGTTGATGATATTGAAAGCCACCAAGAAGTCAGAGGATCCAGACATCACCCCTATCTTTGGTCGCCACTAGGTCATCTACACATGTGACTAACACATCCAGGCTAAAGGGAGTTCACATAATATGTTTCATCCAGGGCCCTTTGGATCTATAAACCTACTGCCTTCTCCTGGTGAAAATAAGTGAAAATAATCACTGGTTCAAACAATATCTTCCAGTATGTATGTATGTATATATGTATGCATGCATGCATGCATGCATGCGATTTATATATCCCCATATCTTATTGTGGTGATTCTGGGTGGCTTACAATATTAAAAATAATAATACAAATAACACTACATTATATATAATGGCAATTTGCTTTATTCAATCTTCAGAGATCACTAGGTATGGGAAATACTCATATCAAATCTGAAAGAGGGGAAAGGAAGATTTCTGCATAAGAGTTGTACAGAAATATTCATAGTCAAAGCCTGGCTAGAGTAGAAATAGTACCCTCCCTGTTCTATTCATGTTGCCTCCAGAAAACTATATAAAATATGTATCTGGGTAAGCTTCATTTGCAATGAAGGTTATAACTACCTGAACATGGTGCACACTGATTACTGTCTTTGTGAAGAGCAGATCCCATTGCCCTGATTTGTGTCCAATCCACTCTGCCTCTTTAATTTTCTGGATCAAGTTCTTGTGGAGATTAATGTACCCTTAATAGTTTGTGGATCCAGGAACATAAATAATCCTACAGAATTGGATAAGGAATTCTATACCTTTTACCATATTTATGTACGTACATACCATTCTCTCCCATTCTTTTTCTTGGAATGGTGTGCTTCTTAAATTGTATGTTTGAGAGTAGATGCAGCCATGGTACTGATCTTTGTAAGATATTTTGGGAGTTGTACTAATTAGAACAGAAGGTATCAGGAGGCAGGGAAATGCAATAAACAAATATAGGATGACCATTTGAAATTCTAATCTGTTCTTTATGGATTTAATCATGACTATATTCACGTACATATCTACAACTAATAGGAAAGGATAAATAGCCAACAGTTTTGGAGGATGTTAGCTTTCTTCAATTTTGTGCTTTCCAGATGTGTCAGGATTGCAACATGCAGAATTTTCAGTCTCAGTTAAAAGTAGAAATCCTGGAAACTGCCATCCCAGAAAATCTTTTAAAAGCCCAATTAATGAAGACGTTACATTGTCATTACATGCTGTAGGCAAAAGCCAGCGAGAAAGATCAGTCAAAAATAGTTCTTTTTTTACCTGACCAATGTGCAAATACATGTCAAAGTTTCACAGTATGCTCAAATAACAAACATTAACATGCATGTTACACCTAATACTGATCTGACAGTAGAAGTGACAAGATAACTAGAAGAGTGGCTTACCATCAGCAATAAGATGCTCCGGTACATGAAGTGTTATCTTGACCACAAGTGGGCAACTCACATGAGAAGCACAGACCAGACCAATGACGCAGCTGGTGATGCTGATGAGAGTCAGAGTTGTCTTGCTAACAGGACTTCTAGGTGAACCCACTAAAACAGTAAGAAAAAAGAAGTCAATGGAATCCAGATGTGCCTCTCTCACAGGCCACAATACTGAGCTAGCACAATGGCGTTTGGTGGAGCCTTTTATGAATCAGAGCCCATGGCTAGTGCCATGGCTCTTCATGGGGTCTTTATGAACCGGGGGTCCTGACCATTCAGCAGAAAGAGGTGCAGACACCGCGGTGAAGAATAATCATTCTATTTTGGGTGGGGTGGGGTGGGAGGGAAGGCATGCAAGAAACAGTCTTGCTCATTTGTGTAGATTTAGAAATAGAGCTGGGCAATTTCTTGAAGCAGAGTCAGTTAACAGCCTGTACCCTAATTGGTGGCTGTGAACAGCAGTATCCCTCATTACCAGCCCACAAGTGTGTAGACATCAGGTTCCCCAGAGTAATTAATGATACTCCTTAGACTGCTTCAGTCCGCCTGCTTTCTCCAAACGGAATCTATTCTTGTCTCAGTCATGCTTCCCTGAGTGGCAGCCTCTTTACACCTCCCCGGGTGTCAAGGCATTTTGCCATCAACTCTCTCTTGACAGGCGGTATGACATCCCATCCAGGCAGAAGCAGCGCTCAGATATGCTGTGAGGGTAGCGTGTAAAATCTGAAGCCACAGACAAGCTCTTATGCTTAGCCGCTTGTTTATACGGCCTCAGGCCATATGAAATGTGAATTTTGTGTATGTGGGGGTATATGTTTTAGCCAGCCACCTAAAGGATGCATCTGTGGTAAAAGCTGAAAGTAAAATGAGTTCCTTGAAAAAAATAAATAAATGAAAACGGATGAGTTTCAAAACAAATGCGTTGAGCAAGGGTTTTTTTTGTTTTTTTTTACATAAAGCAAAAATCATGGTCTGCTTCTGTTACCTGGAGTGGGTGGAACTGGTTACAGAACTTCTGTACACACAGCAACCATATAAAGCAAATGAAGCTGAGACTTAAACCCTTCCTTAGACTTAACCACCTAGCGGCAGTGACGATGTTTTCTCATATTCATTCTGTTTCTCTCATTGCTCCCTCTTTGTATGTTGCCCTTGCCTTGACCAGATGTCTCTTTTATAATCAGCATCTCAATGTTTTCTTTATAGGGCAAACAGGGCTTACCTTTTTTTCCTTTTTTTGCTGCTACCTTTTACGTACAGTACATCTTAGTAGTATGTACTATTGCAGCTGAAGAGCTGCAGAGATTCCTTCAGGATTGTGGGGAGGAAGAGAATGCTGCTGACCTACCAAATTTCAAATACTCACTCAGCTACCTCTCATTCTTTTTTAAATTTTTTTTATTTATAATACAATTAAAAAAGAAAAAACATTGGACATGATGTAACATTCCAGTTTAAACATTTCCATCAAGTTATTCCTTCTCATAAATACAATTCTTTATCTCTATATACATATGTACAAACTTTACATACAATACCAAATCCATTTTTGATAGATTGATTTTTCTTGACACATACACACACAGAAAAGAAAAAAGGCCTGGGCAATTTGAACTGATTTTATTGTTTAAAAAATTGAAGGAACTGGACTTTGATGAGAATTTTATGAAATGGGTAAAATAAATAATAATAATTTACACTCAATCTTTCAGTGGTAAAATCTATTATTGATTACATTACTCAGTAGAAATTGGATTAGAACATGAAATTCAAACAGGTAGAGCCATCTCAATAACAATATACTGTGTCATCTTTTGTATCCCAAATAATCTTTGCTAGTTTATATATTTTAATTTTTTTTCAATTTTGCCCTTTTTGCAGCATGCTGATTGAATCAAACCTTGTAAATTATTCTTACCCGAACAAACTTTCTTGAGCAAGTTTTCAGAAAGTTTGCATGTAGTTAATAGGTGTTATTTGACATTGATCAAATCTGATATTGTAATAAGTTAGTCCTCATCACCGTATCACCAGTTTGAATAATTTCTTTTCTTGCCTTTCAATTAATCTACATAAACAGAATATTTGATTGCTAAAAAAAAAGACATTTTTTATTTTTAAAATTCTATCTTAGTTGTTTATCTATGTATACAATTAAAATAGGTGGTTGTCATAAGCAACAAAAAATTTTAAAAGGCCGACATATGGCATCTGCTCAGTCTGAAAATAATGTTGGTTTAATTAAAAAAAAAACCCATAATGAAATGAAACTAGTACAAGGACCATTTCAAAGGAAGCTGAAACACAGAATTGGCAGCATATAAAAGCCAGGTAGGTATAAAAAGGAAAAAGTGGTGTCATAAAAAGGCCAAATCCTTTTAAGAGGTAATATGGTAAATATAATTTGGGCAATAAATCTTGCATTATACTTCAGATTTATTTATTTTTAAGTGGGACAACAATAAATAATATTCCCCACATTTTAGAATATTATGTAAAATATAATTATGGCTTTGGGGAATGATTATCTTGTATTTACATGAAAAGAAGAAAGCTCCCCTCCCGCCAGTTGTTGTAGATTTGCTCAGTATATAGTCAGAAGGATGGAGAAAGATATGCAACCTCTGATTTTTTTTAAGGAAAAATTTAATTACTTGTAATTGATCATGCTCTAAAGCAGTAGCAATAGCACTTAGACTTATATACCACTTCATTGTACTTTTACAGCCATCTCTAAGAGGTTTACAGAGTCAGCATATTGCCCCCAACAATCTGAGTCCTCATTTTACCGAACTTGGAAGGATGGAAGGCTGAGTCAACCTTGAGCCGGTGAGATTTGAACTGCCGAACTGCAGCTAGCAGTCAACTGAAGTAGCCTGCAGTGCTGCACTCTAACCACTGTGCCACCTTGGCTCAACATTTTACAACAGCCAGTAATTATTTCTGAGGTCATCATAACTTCAAATAATAAAAATACCATTTTTAAAAATATAATTTTATTAAATTTCAAAAACATGAATATAAAGTAAACAAGCAAAAAGAAAGAGTGGAAAGGAAAGGAAAAAGTGAGACAGAAAGCAAAATAATAGTGAGTGCAAAAAGAAAAATGGAAATAAAAAATAAAAAAAGAAATCTGCATTTCTTCTGAAATTCCACAGAATTCTAATCAAGACCTAAAATCAAAATTACATATCTCTCAAGTTTCTCACAGAAAGTTCAACAATGGCTAGAAATAAAATCAGTCAAAATCTTTTCTTTAATCAAAACTTCAATTTCACCATCCCTGTCAATTCTATTAGTTCACCCCTCCATTTCTTCAATGTATGTATTTGTGAATCCTTTCACCTTCATGCATATTTAAGTCTTGCTGCTGTTATTATAAATAATTTAAAAGTTTCATAAGAACTTTCAATCCGCTTGTCCATTAACAACAAAAGAAAATTCAATTGTACATGTACCTTTAAGACCTTCTGAATCAAAATACATATTTGATCTTAATATTTTCTAATTTTCCTATATGTCTACCAAAGATTAAAATATGTATCCTCAATTTGACTACATTTTCAAAAAATATTTGAAATTCCATTATACATTTTGACAATTTATTTAGAATCAAATACCATCAATGCATAATTTTATAGAAGTTGTCTTTAAAATTATAATTCAATGTGAATTTCAGCCTATTTTTTCACATATTGTAACATTGGTCAACATTAGTGTGTGTGTGTGGGGGGGTTGTAGCTATTTATCAAACAGTCTTTCAGTTGTTCATTCTCTGTTTCCATGTTTAGTAAAAATTTATGCTTCCTAGCAACAGTATGATCATCATTTGTAGATAATTCTATATCAGATTTGGTCTTATCATTTTCAGAGTCATAGCCCCTCTGTCTTTCTTCAATTGTCCAGCTCTTAGTAATTGCTAAGTCTTGTTATCTGTTATATGTACTAGATTTTTTTAATGTGCTGGTGAAGTAATGCTTTGCTTTGACTTGCCATATCTCTTTTCTATTTTTTATTGAGTCTTTCTTTGGCCTCTCTGGTACTCAGTTTGGCCTCTCTGGTACTCAGCTTTCAATTCTGCTTGAGTCATGTCCATTGTTTTAGTTGTTTATCTAATGACTGGAATTGTCCAAGATTTATTGCCTTGATGGCATTTTCTCCACTGAGTTTGGACATTAAGATCTTCTTCACTCTTATGATGTATTCACTTCTAATCTTTCTTGACTTCAGTGTGTAGTGTGTTGTGTGTTGTCAGCTTGAAGAATACCTAAACATTCATAATGATTATCTTCATCAAGTAACCAGATATTCTTTCCAAAGGGCATCTTGATTCCTTGAATTTTCATGTTTTTCTTCATGTTGATGGTAAGGGTGGAACAGTGGTCTAATTCAAACACCATTGCAATATCTTAACTGTATATACAGACATTATTGAGTAGTGATTCTATTTTAGATGGTGTTTGTCCACATAGCTTCAGATCATCCATGTAAAGGAGATAGGATAGGCTGCCAGACATTTTTGATATTTGATAGCAGTTTGAAAGTTGTTGATAAGCAGATAATTGGCATGTAGTTGCTGATGCTGCAATAATGAATCTTTCATTATTACATGGATTTTGCCAGATGTTAACTAAAATTCAATTCCACCCACTTGGCAATGATTGGTTATAGAGGAGTCAGAAAAACCATGAAGTTCATCTTAATCTGACAGTGACCTATTGATCTTCCTTGCTCTTTTCTCCACCATTTCTGCTTGTCTTGGATCTCTTTGGATTGTCCCATAGGTATGGCCAGAAATGCACTGTTTTGGTTTTTGTAAGTTAGAACTGGTTCACAACAGTCTCTCCATTTATGGATTGGTAGAAACATTTCTGATTCAACTGAAATTGTAGAATTTGCCTGTAATATGCAATTCAAGCTTCATATCTGCTTTTCTGTCCTTTTGTCTGCAGCTTTATGATTTCCATTGCTATTACTGTTATTATTGCTATTGTTATTATTATTTAAGATTTAGTCTGCAATTCAAGTCAATCTGGGACTGGTAAAAACTTAACAGTTCAAGTCCTAACCATGGACCTAAGAGCTGTTAAGGTAACGTCTGAATATATACAGTAGGTAGTTCCAAATAAGGTTGGGTGTTATTGTTTTTTTTGCAAATTATTGCAAAATTTTTGCAATTTTATTTTTGCAAATTATTATTATTATTATTGATTATCGCACAGTCAGCCAGATATTCAGACTGGGTTTGGCATTTTTGTCTGCCTATCAAGTCCTTACTAAGGACCTGGGATAGGCTTGAAGCTGTCCTCCAGTAAAGCTGCCGTTAGCAATTGACTGATGGCAAATGTATTGATGATGATGATGATGATGATGATGATGATGATGATGATGATGAAATAGTTTTAGTGTTATCCCAGCAAAACCTTCTGTTCTTGCCTACGGTGCTCATGTTCAATTGAATGCACCAAGTTGAGATTTGATTTTCATAGTTTTATTCTGCACAGAAGGATGACACAGAGAAGTTTCCCTCAAAGTTTATGTGCCCACCCTTTGGATATTGAGAGTATTTATACACAAAACCCACAAACCTTTACATCATAAAGTTATTGTGTATTTTTAGCATTGTTATTTATAGAGATCTCAGCAAACATTTCATATATATCAGCAGAAAGCATGGAATATATGTTCATGTACATAGGTCAATGTTAACCATATGTTTTCAGAAGGCATACTTTGCCAACAACTTCCTCTTTCTCAACATTCAGTCAACTGTGAATTCTGTGCTTTACCTTATCATATCATGATACATTTGGGGTTACCTTTATGCTTAGCCAAGCTATTTGCCAATTTCACATTTCAATGCAAAGCTATTCTATTGATTGATTTGTTCTGTATGTAACATATGCTTTTTGTTTTCCTTCTCATAATAAAAAAAAAATCAATCTAAATACAAAAGGTACAAAAATTAAACATTTGGAGGAAGTATATAAAAATATCATTTCATTCAACCCTTATCATTTGCTACTCAGCAGGATCTCAAAACACTTCTGCTCATGGTCTATTTGAAAATCCAAGTTTTTAATGATTTTCTAAAAGAGAGTAAGGGTAGAAGTTGAAACACAAAATAAATGGGGACATCATTTATTTTTCTCTGGTTCATAGATTGGCATAATAATTAAGCACAGACACATGCATAGACACAGGTACACAAGAATATGAATTTTGAAGAACAATAAGGGAAATGTAGTGGAAAAGTGCCAAAGATATTTTACTTATTGTTGTGTTAGTTAATTAATATATTTAGTACGTTCATGGATTTGTATTCTTTAAACTATGAAGGTTAGAACTGATGCAAAAAAAAATCAAGATTTTTTTTCTTTTAAAAAAAGCATATATGAGTGAGGCAAAATGTTAAATAGGATTTACAATATCATTGTAAGAACTGTGAGGATGCTTATATAGATAATGAACTGTCATGTAAAAAATGAAGACAAATGATACATGTGAGACAAAGCATTGTAAGATGGAAAGAAGTGGCAAGTACAGTGCTAAAAAATGTTGTATTTTTTTAAAATTTTGGATTAAATCCATATATCAGTAAGGGGGAAAAGCAACATCTGGACTATCAAGATTGGGGAAAAAATCAAAGAAGGAAAAGATAAGAGTCAGAGGACCAGAATAGAATGGCTTATAAGGACACATTGCAAGTCATCAACATTCATTACAAAATGTAGGGAAAGGTGGGACCCAATTATCTAAAAGAGGAGTAATTTTCTAGATGGGGACAGATTCTCTATTTATTTTGTAGCTGAACATAATTTCCAAACTCATTATTAATACATTTTATAATTGCCATGCAAATTTGTATAGAAATATTTTCTCCTTTAATTTTATTATTAAATCAGATCTGTGAAACATGGTTTCATCCCTCCAGACTTCATTTTGCAGCCCAATTCAATCTCTTTTCTGCCCAGCTGTACAAAGCAGCATTTGGCTTAAATTATGCAGCATTTTCCAGCACCCATCTTCTAAAGCAGTGGTTCCCAGAGTGGGCAGTACCACCCCCTGGGGTGGGTGGGATGACTTAGGAGGCGATAAGAGGCAAGGGGAAGGCAGAGGAGTGCTGGAGGGGGCCCCTTGCAGGGCGCAATTCTGCCTGGGGCTCTGTCGGCTGCCAGTCAGCTAAGCACTTCCGGTTCCGGACCAACTCACCCCATCACCTCCTGTACCTGCACGTACCTTATTTTGGCAGCTATGCTAAGCCTTGTGCATGCTGCTCTGTTTTGCCTGGCTCGGCAAACTTTCCCTATTTTTAAAAATTAAAACAGGAGGTTTCTACTACTCCACCCCCCCCCCCCCAGAACTGTAACT
>JANHGD010005756.1:11900-25965 GCA_027560375.1 Imantodes cenchoa | reverse complement strand
AAGATTCATCTTTCATTAGGCTTTCTTTTAATTAAAAAAAAACTAGAAAGAGATATTAACTTATCTTCCTAACAGCACATGCTGTTAGGAAGATAAGTTAATATCTCTTTCTAGGTTTTTTTTTTTAATAGATCTCATCTCTAGCAACAAATGCAATTATTATTCAGTAGTTTTTCATTCGTGCTAACGCAGTTTTGGAAACATCAGCATCACTGCAATTATTTTCTGTAGCTTCATCAGCAATTCAAGATCAGACAGCAACAAGATTTAAATATCTTGCACATAATGTATATTATATGAAATGTGCAAACAGACCAAAAACATACTCAGAGTATACTTTTCTAAAATGAAAAAATCCTGAATGTTTATATTATCTGTGCTATTTTCCCTCACAAAAAGAAAACGAAAACGTCTTTTAAAAAATTATGAAAATACTATATTGCATATGCACTTAAAAGTCAAGTGGATTCTGTGGATTTATTTATTCAGAGCACTCTTGTAATGCTTTGCTCTGATTGGAGTTTTGAAAAAGAGGTTTCTCTTTTCAAACAAACATAAAACTCTTCTTTTATCTTTTGAAACATTCCTTTTAATGAATTTGAAACTCAGGCATATTTTGCATAATTTAAGACTGACTAATACCTACACACAATATAAAATGAACCTTTGAGGAGTTTATTATATATTTTCTACCATCGTATTTTATAAGCCAGACTAGCACCATAGCTACTTTACACTGATCAGCGCTCTGATTTCTAGACTGGGGAATGAATATGTGTTTGCTTTACTGTAACTATGAAGTAAAGAAAGAAAGAGAGTTCTTTTATATCTACTGATATTCAACAATATTACTCTATACTAACCAGCTAGCAATTTTGACATTGGGGATAAATTGAAAAATTATATGTAAGAACATTCTAATCTATAATAGATCTCCAATCCAGCAGAAAATCTCTAATTACTTAAGAAACAATTGTTCACAATACAGGAATATAGTTCTAGCAGGTTAAAACTAGCCTGCAGGCTAGAATTCAGCTTGACAAGGAAAGAATTATTAATTCTGAAGTTAGTATGGCTAATGAATCTTTTCTCCTGGCAGCCTCCAAACCCATTGTTTTATTTCCTCTGCAATAAATCTAATTCTTTAGCCAAAAGATTGGAGTGATAACCAATAAAAAATTAAGAAATAATGCAAACATACCCAAAGACAGACATCAGTCCAAGATGCACTGAGGCAAATTCTATTCCTTCCAGAGCATATAATCACTCTCAACCCTAGCCTTGTGATTTCCCTACACCACTACTCATTACCAATATCCTGATATTTTTGCAGCCTATCCAGAGACCAATTACACAATTCTGAGTTTCCAGTAAAGGATTTCTTCCTTAGTCAAAGCATCATTGAATTTTTGAAACAAGTGCTGTAATTTATAAGAGTACACTGAAGTCTAAGATGTTTAAAATCAATTCAACATTTTGCTGCTCCTTGGATAACACTGACACCTACCGGCTCATACATAACAGTTGATTCCTCCCTATTTAAAGATTGTCATTTCCGTTAGTCCTGTGACTATTGTTCAGTTACTGAATAATCCTCAAATGTTTTACAACCTTGCCTTTCCAATACAGCATTTGGGAGTAAACCTTGATATATGGGCCTAAGAACTTAAATAAGACACCTTTTCTTCCCTTTCAGCCAAATAACTAAATGACCAACAGAATTTTGCCCATTTGTACAAGGAACTGGTAATTGATGTTGTAAGGAGGCAGTTTCCTGCCTGAAAAATAGCAACAGATGTATTAAACAACATGTGGCAAATAAGAAATGTATTTGAAAGATTATGAGAATAATCTACCCTAGTTTTAGTTCAAAGCAAAATAAGCACCTTGCTTATCAGAATCAGAATCAGAATCAGAATAGAGCTGGAAGGGACTTTGGAGGTCCTATTTCAGCCTCCTTGCTCAAGCAGGAAATCCTATACCATTTCAGACAAGTGACTGTCCAATCTCTTCTTAGGAACCTCCAGTGATGAAGCATCCACAACAAGTACCAATTCAAATAACAAGGATAAAGTCAATCCCTAATACAGACTCTGTTATGTGGCACCCAGAACTCTTCTGAATGTAACTGCCAACAATCAGTGACACTGGTCTGGCACCCTAATACAGGAAATATCCAAAAATTATTATCAAAGTGCTAAAATAGGCTCATCATTATTCAAACAGGAGAGGGGGGAGGAATCTTCAAAACACAAGAAAAAGAACCAAAAAGCTTGGACCATCTATACAGCACCATTTACTTTGCACAATCATTCCTTCACAGTCCTAGCGCTACAAATGCTCCTACCCTCTGTGAGCTTTTGGCCTTTTTAAACGGTTAATCATAATGTAAAACACGTCCATAAACTGTTCAAAAACCCAAATATGGTTTACTCTCAAGAATGAACAGCTATATTGAAAATATGAGCCCAAATGACCTATCCATCGTACCCACATATAGCAAAACCTTTCTAAAAAAGAAGCAACTGTGAACCACTTGCCCAACATTTCAAACTGAAGAGTACTGAACCACACCGGTGGGGCAAATGGAAAACTACACAGTACAAAACTGCACAGATATGTTCATGCACTTGCCATAGTTGGATTTGTATTTCCTACACATTGATAAAGGAAGCAATCCAATAATAGCTATATTCAAGCTATATTCAAGAACTATGACTAGCTGAAACTTTGTATTAATATTAAGTAATGATGGCATTTTTGTTATTTTTATATTTCTATTTGTTTATGCCAAAGCACACAACTAGAACAATTAAAGTGATGATGATCAGTTATGAAAATAAGAAATTTGAAACATCTACGTTTGATGAATTTTTACCTGTGTAACTCTTAACTTTTTGATAACAATATACTCACCTAGAAATAAGGGTGTGGTAGCATCATTAGTGACTTCATTAGGATCAGCACCAGATTCCAGAAGAATAGCAGTACATTCCAGATTTCCCCTACTTGCAGAAAGATGTAATGGACAAGTACCCTCAAATGTTTTGGATCTTATGTAGTTAGCAGAGGATGCTGCAAATGATAACACAGTAAACTGAGTAAAAGAATAATACACAAAAATTGGAGAAGTTGCCATTTTCCACCCCTCCCTAACTGCACTCCATCTACATAAATAAACAGAATCCACACGGTAGCATGTGTTTCTCACATACAAGGTTCCAGTTCACATCTTCATTTAAAACAATCATAACTTGCTATTGTTCCTAGGAAGAAATTCTGAGCTATTTGGACAATCACTTGGAACTAGTACAAGGCAGCTTTCTATTGCTAATCTAAATATGCAAAAAGGAGCACATTTTTTGCCTATCTGCCTCCTGCCTGCTTTCTCTTGAGAAAGTAAAGACAGCCCTTTCCTAAAAGGCATTCCCTTACAATACCAATTTAGGATCAGTATTGCATTTTAGCTACAAATATCATATAATCTTACAATTATTACTTTACAGCTGGAAATAGTACTGAAATATAATGAAATATTGGACTTTGATATCAAGGGTATACAAATCATAGTCTCTAATATGAATCATTTGTGAGGCATTTAAATACCTTCTAAATTCTTCAATCAATCAATCAATCAATCAATGGTGAGCCTAATTTGCTCCTCCTCTCTAGTGTCACAATAATCATCAACCACAATTTTTGCATCCCCAAAGATGAATAAAGTGGGGCTTCCAGGATGTACGAGTTTCTCTACCTCATACAACAATTATTAAGTTAAAATTTAGCAAAAATCATCATGTCAAAAATCCTCTCATGAAGAAAATAATTCAGGTAATCTATATTGGTTCTTTACAAGAGCCTTAGAAGAAATCATTTTACTAATATTATAAAACCTTGATTTGCATGTAGAAATAGCACTTAGCAAAAACACAGGTACATTTTCCATAGTTTACATTTTCCATACTTTAAAAAAAAATCTTGCTGAAAAAAATCTGTTCTTGCTGCACAGATTTTTTTAACAGATTTTAAAACTCTTATCCTGAAAAATATAGTTGACCGAAGAACAGAGAAACTGTCCTTTCTTGATTTGTTCATTATTATAACAATAGGGTGTTGGGATGATGGCCTCACTCACTCAGTGATTCTTGACTTGAAAATTTCAGTAATTTTATCTCTCACCTGGAATGCTATAAACGACAGCTCAAGACCTAGCAAAAGTAAGTCAACAGATGGTAAGATATAATGATGCTTTCCAATGCTGTACACAGATAATTGGCAGATATGATTAGTCTACTTTTCATCAAATAGATACCTGATGGGAACTTGGAGTCAATTAAGATCACACATTATTTCAGTCTCCAAGAGTCATAGTAGCAATTATGACACTTAGAGGGAGACGGGAAAATATTTGGCCATATTTTGAAGGAATTTAGATTAAATGTATTAAAATAATGCTGGAATTCGAATGCACCTGTTTTGCTTGCTACTTAGGATAGAAAAAAAAAACCAAAAATCATAATGCTGAATTTTGACCTTTTGCTCCTTGAGTATCAGTAGCTCAAGCTACTGAGAGTATGGTTTAAGGGTCAGAGCTTATGCTTTTTGTAATTTCTGAAATATCTACCCCTAATCTCCTGAACTAATCTCCTGAAAAAAGTTGGAGTCTCTGAAAATTCCCATTACTCTGAAACAGAAAGCATATCACTACTGGTGATACATTTCTCCTTACCTGCTTGAATTAAAAGCTTTAGACATTCATTTTTGTTTTGAAATGCAGCTTCATGAATAGCCATCCAACCTCTGTTATCAGGAACATCAATGCTGTATCCCTTTTTGATTAGTTTCTTCAAAAGTTTAATATTGCCTTCTCTGGCTGCAAGCCCAACAGCCGAACATCTATCAGAATAGGCTTCTGTGAAATCCATCCTAACAAATTGGGGGAGGAGAAAATGAAGAGGCATTGCCCATAAACTTAATGGAAAAAGAATACAACAGTGTACGATTTCAACGAAAGTTATCTTCATTAGAATATAACTCTACACAAATATATCTGATAGGCACCTCTACAATAAATTTATTTTCAGAAAGTATTAAGAACATCAGACGGACATGCCCAGAGTATATACATCTAGTAGGATCACCAAGGCGTGGAAAGCATCCCAGATAAAACAAACAGCCCCATGTATCAGGCAGCAGCAATGTAGGAAAATGCTGGAAGAGAACAATCACTTTAATAACAACAGTAAAGGTACCATTCCATATCGTATGAGAGAAGACAATGGTAAACCACTCCTGTATTTTACTAGGGTAGTTTGGATGTTAGTTATGGTGACTGGCAATATAGAGGCTGGTGCTGAGCCTCTGAGGTCAGATGGCACTCAACATGCTACTGAGAAAGAGCTAAGGATTCTTCATAGCGTTCATGTCAGATTGATTAAATTCTTCAGGACACCTAGTCACTAACAGTGCCACACAGAAAAAGAAAATGTGAAGATGCAAAGACAGAATTATAGTGGGAAATGCAACATATGAAGCATGAGCCTGTTCAACACAGTAAAAGATGAATAGAATAGAATAGAATAGAATAGAATAGAATAGAATAGAATAGAATTTTATTGGCCAAGTGTGATTGGACACACAAAGAATTTGTCTTGGTGCACATGCTTTCAGTGTACATAAAATAAAAGATAAATTAAGTGAAACAACTACATGTTGACATTTTAAGTTAACTGAAATGGACTGCTGTGGGTGACGTTCAGTGAAATCACATTGTTTGCTACTGTAGTACTTTGAACATAAAAAACAAAAAATGAACACTCAGATCACTCTTTGTTTAGGAGTTTTGCTGTGCAACCTCTCTTCACAGGGATGATCTATCAGATCAGTCAGCCCATGGTGCCTAATGGATCCAATTAAGTTTCAGAGGGCACCTAACACAGTTTTCCAAAAATCTGATGGGAAGTTAAGACTGTTTCCAAGAATCTGACGGGCAGGTAAGACTGACCATGCATTAAAATAAAGGGAAAGCTGAGGAATTTGACCAAATTACACTGGAGTGATCTCTCCCTTCTCACGGATCCAATACTACTTCTTGGTTTTACCAAAAAGCTTATGGAGATGAAATCACAGAGGAAGACCCATTTTGAGTCCAACCACTAGTAAGAGTTCACATTTGCATCTACACGGTGAAACTCCAACAACCAAATTGAGATATTTTGCCACTTTGTTGCATTTGACTAAAGATAGAAAAGATGATTTTCATAAAAAGTTTGAAAGGCCCACTGTGAAGAATTTTATGACTTCTAGCTAATGAAACCACTCAGATTCAAGGGGAGTTAAACTTCAGCTGCACAGCATCAACAGAGATAACTGGCCCTTTTCAGAGGTCACTCACACACTGTATAAAGAAAACTTATGTAGGTAGAAGAAAGTCAGGAGGCTTTCTGGAAATTTCTTTATAAACTTAGAAGGCTATCCTTTTTAAACTCATCACAAATAATTGCAAAATCTCTTCCATGTAATAATTCTATTGTCACCAACATACGTTTAATGCTTTGAATGAGTTCACCCAATATCAAAGTCATTATGGCTCACAGTATACTTAGCCGCTATAGTACATAACAAATTATATAGTTTATAATACCGTAGTTTATAATTCAGTGTGCCATGAACCCAACAGTACTTTGATTTATCACTAGTGCAATGTATGAATACACGGCTAAGGCAAGAATTAATACTGATCATGGCTTGGGCTGAAGAGACCAGAAAGTGGTTGACTTGGGGCTGATCACACTCAAACTGGCCTTCCTCAGAGGTTGTTACATGATCCCCCACATCGGGGACTCTAAACTCCCAGAAAGAAAGGGGGATAGAAATGCAATAATTAACTGAATACGAATTAGGGCACTGACCTAACTGGATTCAAAGCCCACACTCAAGCATCGCGAAAGGTACAGGTTAAATTCTTGTAGCAAAGCAAGCAAAGAGCGAGGACGCCTCCTTTGAGACTCAAGAGGGCTGCAGGACCCGGATCCTCACTTCCCTAGTTTGAAGTTAAAACTCGCGGCCTGGCCCAAGAACCTCAAAGGGGGAAGCTGACACAACCCCTCTGCCACCACGACGATTCCTCTTCCCTCTCGGTTGCCTGGGCAGCCTGAAGGGAAAGCGGTGAAGATGCTTCCCTCGGCGGGCTGGGCGCGGGATATTCCGTAAAATGGCGGAGGCGTCTGGTAAAAAAAAAAAAAGGCCGCGCCAAACAGCCATCGCCAATCCGGCTTGCCCTCGCCAAGCAGGACGAAGCAGCCAACGCGCCTCCCAAGAGAGGCGGCCACTTCTCCTTCCTGCCTTTACCAAAGGAAGAGCAGGAGCCCAGCAGATCAATGGAATCGGTTACAGCCCCGCTCCCTTCATTGCCCGCTCTTCTCACCCGAGATCTTCGCCGGGGCACCCGGGGCTGCCGGGGCCGAATGAGGCTCCCTTTCTAGGAAAGGAGGGTCAACCGCTCAGCGGTTGGGGCTCGGAGCGGCTCCCCCAAAGAGCATCAGAAGCTTTGCCGAGCAGGAGCAGCCCGTTGACACCCAGCCTTTCTTTTCCCGGCTCAGAAGGGGATGCCGGGAGCTGTAGTTTGGGCTCGGTCTACGGCAAAAAGCCAGCGGCGCCTCTGACTCCCCAGTTCTCCCGGCGAGACAGTTCAGTGGAGGGGCACGTGGTTAAGTGGAAGCGGAGCCCGCTCGGAGGTTGGGGCTCTTTTGAGCGCGGGCCCTGCGCTCTGCTGTGTGCTCTGCCTGCTCAACAAAGGCTGGAGAGAATATGCAAAGCCCTAGCAGCCCCCAGGGCCGCTGTTGCCCGTCCCCTCCCTCTTCCCCAGTCAGCGGAGCAAAGAGTGACGGGGCTAGAAACATGTGGGTGTTCGGCTATGGCTCTCTCATCTGGAAGGTGGATTTTCCTTACGAGGACAAGATGGTAGGATACATCACGGGCTACAGCAGGAGGTTCTGGCAAGGCAGCACGGATCACCGTGGAGTGCCGGGCAAGGTGAGCTGCGGTAGGCAGACGGCGCGGAGAAGCGGGGCTACCTCGTTACCGGCTCGGTGCCAGTGGGGCACTGAGAGATGCCAGGACTCGCTCTCTCTTTTAGTTAGTGGGGTTAATCTCCCAGATGGGAGCTGGGTTGGAATCGAACCGGGCCAGAGAAGGAAAAGATTCGGGGAGTTGGACTTGTGCGATTGACAAGAGCTCCAGCCATCCTGTTGCAGAGGAGCTTGGCATGTTCCTGCGTGCCCACTGTCACATTGATGTTTGTGTGCATAACTCCCGAGGCAGATCTTCCACGTTTGGAATAAAATAAGCCGAGTGCCAATTTACTACGGGTGGAGCGATTCCAGAACCCAGGTGCACTTTTCACACGCACAGCCCAGCGCTTATTATTGTTGGAATAATAGAGGAAAGGTGTCTTTGTTTCCCACAACTACTCTCTATGCTTTTAACTTGTCTATTTTATCTATACACAGACAAACCTCGAATGCTAATATAGTTAACAATGCAACTTGGGTACAATTGGGGGATTTTTTCCCAGTTGGGAAAATGCAGACAGGACAGTGTATCTTGCAGGCAACAAGGAAAAGGACAAAGTTCCCAAGCTAGCTTTGGGGTTTTCTTTTATGGTTGCACTACACTTCAATGTTTGGGTCATCTTCTATACATTTATTTATATTTGCCCAGATTCCTTCTGCACACACTATGAAGAGAACTTCAATGGCAAGGTTTGATTTTCTGCTAAAAATAAAATTACTGATCTTGCATATCATGTTTAAATCCAAACCCATGGATAATGCTGGCTGTATTCCAACATGTTATACCAAAACAAAGAAATCACATTATGGCTTAAAATGATGGCCTGATTTGCACAACATACTAAGACATAACATGATTTGTTTAATTTTAGCTCAGCATGTATAGTTTAATCAGTTATTATTTAGCATATTGTGCAAATATGAACAGGTGTGATCATCTCCTGGGCAACAGATATTTGTTGTTAAAGATCAAGAAAAGTATTGTCTCCCTCTAAAATTGTCTTAAGGCATTTGCCATCAGCAAGTCTTTTAATGGCTGCGATCCATTTTGTTCTTGAATGTAATTTAACAAAAATTTCAGACTATTTCATAAGAAAAATAAACATGTCACAGGATTGAAATGCACAGCTCAATCCTCCATGTTTTCTCTAAATAGGCTGCACTAAGCTAAATGAGATTGTTTAGTAAATAAAATAAGATTAAAAAAAGCTGTTTCAAATATTTAAAAAGACCAACTTCCACTTACTACATGTGGATTTTGATTGCAAAACAAGAACATAATGTGCTCTGTGTAGTGAGATGAGCTGTGCGTCCAGTATTTTAAAATCAACTAAAATGGGAAGGTAGAATCTTGGATTTCTGGCTTGCTGTGCTGTGTAATTCATTACTGTGTGTAGAGGGTTTCGGTATATTTGGGGAAACAATTTACAACTTTCTGAAGTGATACTATAACAGAACTGGCAGACCACAATTCTTCTAAAATTAGCAGTCAAGCAATGTTCCAAGATTTCCAAGGTAGAATATGGGTTTGCACTATGTTCTCAGTGAATGTCCTTTTGTTTGAATAAGTGTTACTTTTTTCCATATCTCAGTTGAGAGGCCTATGGTGTTCAATTTTTTGACTGCATTTATCTATAGAGTTACTTATCAACTGATAAATTCAGACTACATTTCATTTAAAATGAACATGTGAGCAACATTAAAACTAATGAAAAATTAGTTGGAATTGGGTAGCCAATTAATTTAAATAAATTTCATTGCATGATCAACTGATAATAATTTTGTCTCTACATCATTTATACTGCTTCAATCCCCATTCCTCTTTTTATATAGATGTATCAATAATATGAGCCCAAAGTTCGTTCACTAAAAACATCCTAGTTTGTAACCATTGCATCCTTACCCAGAAATAAGTGTCAATGAATTCAGTGGCACATTAGAAAGGTCACAATTTCATAAACCCATTCTGATTTATGATTGCTGTTGAAACAATGTTAACTTCTGATTATATTAAATAATTGTAAGAAAATACTGTAGTAGCTGTTAATTTTTTTTTTACTTCTTTACCGTTATACTAGAATTAATAAGAAAATTCTGATTAAATGAACATCCCTCAGTATCTTTTTTGGACAGAACAAAATGAGGAAAAGTCTAAGAACCGGTTTGGTCTAGTAGGTAAGGCTCCAGGCTAGAAACCAGAAGACTGTGATTTCTAGTCCCACCTTGAACATGAAGGCTGATTAGGTGAATTTGGGCCAGGATCCTGCACTTGCATAAAAATGCTAGGAAGGAAAAAAGAGAGGCGAAAGTGCATTAATCTTTTGGAGCTATCCATAATCCTGCAACTTTTTGACTTACAATGTCCTCAGATCTCATGTAAGCCTATTAATAAAACAAACATTGCCTGCCATCATCAGAATGTTGCTCACAGTTCAAGTTTGCTCAATTTTGTAGCCCTAAGAAAAAAATGTTGTTGGTGTTCATGAGACTAGACTGGCCTCCATCAATTCACAGTCAGGTAGTGTACAAATGGAGAAAATGCAACATGACTATTACTCCCAAGACTGGTCATCCAACACAAAATTTCCCAAGACCAAACCTTTCCATTTTCTGGGAGATCACAAACAGCCCAGAGAACAGCAAAGAATCAGGCCGTTCTTGCACTGAAGAATGCACTGATGTCAGTGTTCATGACTCTACCATAGTACAGATACTTGAAGAATGATCTGAATAGGTTGTTATCAAAGAAGAAACCACTGGTTTCCAAAAAAAAACCACCTCAAGTTTGCCAAAGATGATCCAACAGGCTGCTGGAACATGGTTCTGTGGACAGACTGAGCTAAAAATAGAACTTTGGATATTATTGAGAAATTTTATTTTTGAAGAAAGTGAAATACTGAATTCCAGTAAAATTAACTCATTGTAAGCATAGTGATGAGAATTTTCATGGATTAGAGCTGTTTTTCAGCCTTATGACCCTAGCAATTCATAATTAGGGAGGAAATTGTAAATTTTACTGTTGGGAGGAAACTGCTGGGTATTTACATCAGTTAGCCTAACTGAAAATATATCTGACCTAGAACAAGTTCATCTAAGACAACCCCAAACTATTAATGAAACAAAGCCGTTATGTAAAGGGAAAAGGGCCAGAATACTTGCAAATCAAAGTGAAGGATTGGTCAAAAAGTACATAAAGTATATGTTGAAGTTTAAAGCACATTGCAGCTCATAGTACAGCAGGATTATGGATAGTTCTGAAATGTTTACAAACTGACTGTTGTAGTATAACCGAGACAAGGACATGTTGCCCAGTATGCATCCTTTCCCTATTTTTTATTGCCTTTATTTGCTATTTTATTCCTTCCATTTTTAATAGAGATAGCATTTCATAGTGGCTGCATCTGAATATTACATTGAAATAGAACCCTTGAGACAGAACTGATCCAGAATGCAGTGGCATATGAAGTTTTGGGCATCCCATGGTTTGCCCATGGTACTCTGATGCTATGCAAGCTATACTATCTTCATTTTCCTTTTGACTGCAATTCAAGATTCTTATTATCTCCTTTAAAGCCCTGAATGGCATGGGACCAGATTATTTGTGGGACCACTTGAGGTTATTTGCCTTCTACATCAGATCAGATAGAGTGGGTTTGCTCAAGGTTCCTTCCCTTAAATGTTGCCATCTAGCAGGATTGAAGTAGTCTGCCTTCTTGGTAGTAGCTCCTGCCCTTTGGAACAATCTTCCCTCGGAGATCCAGCAGACCCCTACCTACCTGGTTTTCTGAAAAGCCTTGAAGACTTCGTTTTTCCAACTAAGTTGGGATAGCATCTGGCTGGAGCCTGATAAAGTTGTTGGTACCGGTAGATATAAGGAGTGTATTTTTTAGGGCCACTGCAAGTTTTTATACTGATTCTGGTTTTTTGTGTGTGTTTGTAAACTGCCCACCATTATGCTATATAAAATAAGAGGCTATATACATCTTTAAAATAAATAAGTCTGTATAGCATGTGAGTAATATGTAGTACAGGTAGTTCCCACAAACCACCAGGGATAAATCATTCTGAAGGTTCTGCATATGATTTGTATGGAGTTGTGCACAAACCAGTAATTTCCACTTGTTTCTGTCCTATAACAATCCAGAAACATGGAAGTATTACTCTCAATCAAACTACTGAGTTATATCAACAGAAGTATGTTACTATTCATTTTTATATGCTACCCATGGGAATTAGATTGCCTTTTAGTTTGAACCAAAATTCTGTGGAGTTAAACCAAAGCAAGCAAGCAGCATGAATTGACAACCTGCTTCTTATGGTTAAACAGAATTTTAAATAGCTGATTTCAAGCACCACCAGGATACACTGGATTTCACTCTTCTAAATAATTTGATATTATAAGAAAATAGGTTGTGTTGATCTAGATTATTTGTTAATGTGGGGGGATTTTTAAATATATTTTGTGAAATTTTAAAATGTTTGTTTTTATGCAAGTACTTAATTGTTCCTGCTTAAGCATAAAAACAGATTTTTTGGAACCATAACCACTAATTTTCTCAGAATAAAGGATTTTAATTATTAGTGCAGGTATCTGTATAATTATAACAATATGCTGTTCATTGCCTACTAACGCCCTTTGATGTATATTTCTCCAATTTTCAAGGATTTCTCAGAAATCCGTATTTTGAATTTATAGCCTAAATAAAGGACTGATAATAAGCTATGGTCTAATTATTATTTAAAAATACTTTTCAGAAAGCATTGCCTGCCATAGATTAACAACAATATCTATCAATTAAGATTAAAACAAGTAAAGCCTTTCCTATTTTCTATTTCATAAAAAATAAAAATATTTGAACAAAAATATTAAATTTTACAGTACTTTGAAACCTAGTGTGCCTCTCGTTATACAAGGATTATAGAGCTTATAAAATTCTAAATAGTATTTGTGTAGCAGAGGAAACAATGGAGTTCAGAAACATCCAGCAATCTAGGAGAATGGCATTGACAAGGCAAGGCTATGTTATTTACTGCTGTATATGCAACAGATTTGTCAGTCATCAGAAATACTGACTGACTTCAACATAAATGAGCCAATACTTAAAAATAATTGGCATTCTTCTGGGATTAGACAATATGCAACAACATTAATATTTAGTGGAGCTTACACCTTTCAAATAATGTTGTTTGCTTTTTATGCAAATTCACATCTCCAGTCTGAAATCTTTACAACAAATTTTGAAAATTTATTTAAAAGTATATGCTTCTTATAATATTTCAGTATAAGTTTAGAACATCCACAGTAAATTAACAAAAAAGTATTTTAAGGAATACATTTTTACATTTTTCTTTTCATCTGTATGCCAAAGAAAACTATAAAGATTAAGTTTTTTCTTAATGGAATATACTACAGAAATTAGAAAATTGACATACAACTTTCAGATTAATCACCTAAACATCTTCATGACTGGATAAAACAATACCTATGTACTTCTAAACATTTAATGAAAAAGTGACTTTAGTTATCAGTTAATATCTAGATTGTAAACAATTCTGTCTTTTTAAAAGTTCAGAGAAATAGTAATTACGAATACAGTAATAGTAATATGAATACAGATTCCTATATTGTTGACATGAACTCAGGCTAAGAGGTAGCACCTTAGCTTAGGCCTTTTAAAAAGTTTTTAACTAAGATAACACAATGCCATTTTTCCCACAGCTATTTTTTTAAAGGAACTATAGGAAAGCCCCATATGAAAGCAGATATTGCCCCTGTGACTTGGCTGCTATAGAAACCACAGCCCATGTTCTTTTGTATTGTCAGTTCTACACAGAAATTCATCACCAGTTGATTACCCCTTTTTACCTACATTTCCAAGGCACTCTAACATTTTCATTTGTATTATCTATTAAATAATTACCGTATATTCCGGCGTATAAGACGACTGGGCGTATTAGACGACCCCCTACTTTTTCAGTTAAAATATAGAGTT
>JANHGD010005754.1:111605-124118 GCA_027560375.1 Imantodes cenchoa | reverse complement strand
TTTCATTTTATTTCTTTATCTAATTTAGAGACCACCCATATCATTCTCAGCTATTAGCTTTGTACCTACAATACATTTAAAAGAATGCAGTTAAACTAACTGAACTTTAGGTATGGTAATTTACTGAAACTTAAAACTTCCACTCATTCATTTATGCAGTTTATACCTCACATTTTTACTTTAAGCAGATACTTATAGAAGGAACTACATATTACAAGGGCACAGGGTACTACTGGATTTCATTTTTCCTTATAAGCTGCTCAGCATTTTCAGTGATACAGAACTGTCATAGGGAAATGCACATCCTAATACCTACAGGCTAAAAGAGAAATGAAGTTTGTATTATATAGCAGTAGCTACTCAGCATGGGTTTGCCATTATCTGTAGCAGCCCTGCTTCTCTTTTGAAATGATTCTTTCTATCTATCCATGAAAAATTTGGGAACTTACTTTTGTTTCTTGTATCATTTCTCTATTAATGTTGTGCTTCCAAAATGTTATAGACAGTATGGAACCATATTCCTTAAATCTAATAAAACGTTCAACCACCACCTAAAAAACGTTATTTGTATATTCATTTCTTGTTGCATTTATGAACATCTGAGCAAATTATCTGAGCAAAATAATCTTATTAATATTAGCAGCTGAAATGTATCAGATAATACAGTCTAATGAAAATATTCATTTAATTTTAGAATCACAGGAAAGAAATGGGGATGGGGAGAGTAAAAGAAAGAAAACCTATTGTGGATAATCAAGAGTTCTAGAAACAAATTAAAGAATTGAATCTTAGCAAAATTGCTTCCCAGTTACTATACAGATTTGTGGGTAAGTATGTATACTTACATACTTGAGAATTTTAGGTGCAAAAATGTATCCCAAAATTGAATTTGGCTTATCCATCAGCATCAGAGGTACATTTTTTAATGTTTTTTTGGTTGAAAATTTGAGACTTAATTTATCTGCCTTTGCACCAGTATATGCAATAAACACCTGAGATGAATGGCAATGATAACAAATTTAACTACTCCTTATAGATATATGGGATTATAATCCAATGAATATAAATAATTTATCAGATAAATGATTCAAGAAAGCAGTACTACTTTATTTAAAGAATGCTTGACATAAATTGTTTTAAGAGATGGGATGGAATTAAATAGTAGTTTCAAGGTTAGGTTAAAACTAATTATATCTCATTTTGTATTGTCAGATTCATAATTAAAGGCAAATATCAGTTACGTGAGATAAATATAAAGTTAAAAACATAGTGGTGATTTGTTACAAACCAGACAACATGTTCAGGAAAATTACAAGTTTTAGCCAATTCATTAATTATATTCTTGATATTAATAGAGTAATATCATTGAGATTGAGTCCACTTTTCAAAGAACAGAAAAGATTTATCCTGGTCCTGAGGAATAGCAGACTGTTCCTGTGTTCTCTGGAACATTGCAGATTAGCCACATTTTGCATATTCCTTGGATCAAGCAACAATAATCACACTGAGCATCAAACTGATTTGGGAGGCAATTATATATTTATTTAATAGTCATGCCACACTTAAGTATCTATTAATCAGTATTTCAGACAATAGCTTTGTCTGACAATAGCTGAAAATGTATTATATATACAACTTTCCAATAGCTGGTTAATGAAACTTAGAGCTAAGGAGAAATTTCCTGACTGTTAGAACAATTGATCAATGGAATGGTTTGCCTCCAGAAGTTGTGAATGCCCCAACACTGGAAGTTTTTAAGAAGATGTTGGATAATCATTTATCTGAAGTAGTGTAGGGTCTCCTGCCCAAGCAGGGAGTTGGATTAGAAGACCTCCAAGGTCCCTTCCAACTCTGTTGTTGTTGTTGTTGTTGCTATTACTGTAATCAGTCAAGATGACAAATACATCTGACTTCTGATGGTCATTTCAGTGTTTTCAAAGTGTTTACAAATTCTACTAAAATAACAATACCTCCCATGCACTGTATACATATAAATATGAATACATGGGGGAAACCAAATTAATTGCTAACCCATTTCTGAAATATATGAAAATAATTATAAAATCAAATTAACAATTAAAATTAAACAAGTATATATTAACATATTCAAAGTGGAATGCCCAACTATTGGGCAAAATATTTTAGTGAGTTTTAAAATCAGTAGATGTCAGTTTTGACCTGGAAGAGGAAACTCCAAGTAAACCGAATTACTCATCTCTACCAGTCTAAAGCTTAGTGGTATAGATCAGCAGAAGTATGGTACACTTCTACGAATCGGTGGTGGCGAGAGGCTCCGCCTACCCACCCCGAACCCTTCTGCAGATGCGCAGAAGCACATGCAAACCAGTAGCGATGGGATTTAAGATCCATCACTGATCTTGATATTTCAAAACTGGTCATTTCACTTTTTGGAAAAGTGCTATAAGGTTTTAATGATTGCTATAAGCAGCACATTGCAAATTGTTGAATTTTTAAGAGAAACAACATTGAAATATTTTTTCTTTAGTTTTAAAAACAAATAGCAGTGGGAAACTATGATCCTCCAGATAGTGAAATATTTCAGTCTGGTCTTTAATAAGGGAATTTCAGTGCAACAGCATTAGGAGGACCAATTGCAGTTACCTGTTTCAAGCATATTCAGAAACGACCAAATAGGGCTGTCAAAATACCTATTTCTAATGGAAAATTATTATATGTGATGCTATTCAAATAAAATTATGTCAGTTATTACTGAAAATAGCAACTATATAGTATTTAATTGGCTTTTCCTTCCCATCTGTTGTCAGTCCTCCTTGATGGGCTGCTAACTAGGGAAGGAAAATAAGAAACAGACTAACATTAGGGTAGAGATAAAGGAGTTACTGAATGCACCATTGCTGCTTTCAGTGCCAAGCATACATTTAATGTAATGTGCAATTGTATTGAGTTAGATTGGATTGCATTTTGTTTAGGAAGGATTTAACTTCCTTATGAGCTAAACCTTCTTACTTAATAACCATTGAAGTCATAGGGAGAGAAAGAGATTCCTTAATAGAAAAGGGATAATTATTTTTAAAAATAGACCATTGTAGAACCTGGAAAGGGGGTTCAGAGAAACCAGCTTTATAAGAAGAAGGTATAAATGTTATCTGATGTATGTATGTATGTATGTATGTATGTGTGTATGTATGTATGTATAATATTCTTGTGAAAGAGTAGTAGCAAAGGCATATGGAAGAATGATATATGTCATAGCACACATTTTATCCTTTTGCATGCAGATGTATCCAAATATAACAACTTATAACTTCATGGCACATATTTCATTACTTCTTTCCCTTCCTTTGAGCTATATAAAACGAATATAAGCATTGTAATAACAGCAGTGCTTCCTTTGTCTATAATTGTTCCAGTTTACTGTATAGACAGTGCTATGCAAACTATCTCGTAGAAGTAATGCTCTCCCATGTTTTAACTTCTAGTCAAATGTTTTATGATCTAAAACGGTGCTGAAAAAAAGTAGGTGAAGTGCTTTGATTACTTTGACGGGTCCCGTCAGCCAAACAATGCCGGCTGGCGGGGCCCCGGGAGAGAGCCTTCTCTGTGGCGGCCCCAACATTGTGGAACCATCTCCCACCGGAGAGCCAGACTTCCCCCACCCTCCTGGCCTTCCGCAAAGACGCTAAGACCTGGCTCTGCCGGCAGGCTTGGGGGGGAGTGGGACATGATAAGATTTTTAATTGCCCCCCTTTTTAGAACGAATGAATGTTTTAATTGTTTTATTATTATTGTATTGATTTTAATATTGCTTTTATAGTTTCTTATTGTTGTATTTGTATTGCTTTATTGTTGGATGCCGCCTAGAGTCCTTTGGGAGTTGGGCAGCCTACAAATACGATTAAATAAATAAATAAATAATTTTATTTTGTTGCATTTGTAGGCCGCCCAACTCCCGAAGGACTCTTGAATGTTTTTTTTCCCTTTTCCTAAATTTTAGTGACAAAAATATTCTTTAATTCATAATCGTTTGAACCATAATACTTATTTTCTTTTGTAGCTAACAGAGTTTCTTTGGTTTCTAAAGCAAAGCTGTGACAATTGGAGTGCAGCAGTAGGTGTCCAGCAGAGCTTTGATCTTGTTGGTTTGGGATTGATGCTCCAGAGTTCTTTCCTGTGCTGTGTAGAGATTTCTTTGTAGATTGTTCTTTTCTAATCGTGTGTGTGTGTGTGTGTGTGTGTGTGTTTGTGTGTGTGATTTTGCTGATCATTTCAATGTTTTCTAGAAATGTTCCTCAATGCAGTGACTGATAAATCGCTTACAATAGAGTTTGGTGAATATATTATCCCTTAAGCATAATCTGGTGCATTCATAGAACATCATATGAGGAGCCTCTTCCTTTTCTTATCTGTTATTTAGACATTAAAGATTGCATAAAAATAGGGTTTAAAAACAAACAAACATGCAGTCATGACATTTGGATTTTACAACAAAAATGCTTAATTTTTCTACACTTGTGTGGGAACTAATTTACACTTACAGTATGCATAGCTTTTAAGCACTTCATTGTTATATTAGAATGACAAATGTCGTACCTCGTCTCAGTGTCTCCCCCCCCCCCCCAAGGTGCATGTGTTGACCCCTGGCACGACATTGCCATCTTGTTTTCCCCTGGACACGTGACTGATTTGATTGGTCGCAGACAGTTTTTCCTCCCTTCAGTTGTTATATCCGGGGGTGGGGTGGGTTTGTTTGTTTTCAATCAGTTTTCTTCCCCTATTTCCCCTTCCCAGTTTCCTGAAATAATGTAGACAGCCTTTCCAGTATTTTAAAATAATGTTTGCTATTTTAAAAAAAGTTGGACAAAACCCACATTGAGCTGTTAGTTAAGGAACAGGAGCTATGTCAATCCTTGAACCTATCTGAGATAGGATAAAAATGGACACAGCTACTCTGTCCCCACCTCCCACCCCCCAATTAGCATTTATAAAATGTAACTTAAGTATAACTAGGAACTTTGTGAAAAATGCTTCACTGCAATTGAGTCATTACCCAGTTAAAAATAACCTTTCCAGGTCATGTCATTTTGTTTGCCGCAGTGAAATAAGTTTATTTCAGCAGAATGAAGTCATTATTAGCTTGGCAGAGTCCACTTGTCAGAATTTTATGGAGCAGAACACCGTTTGGCTGGGAAATTCAATAAATACTGCAATGTGAGAGAAGTTGAACTCCAAGGGCTGAAGGGGCATAGAGTGGGGGATTTGTCACTAATGCAATGTTTTACTGTTTTACTAAGAAGCTATTACTTGATAAGGAGAGCCATCATTAAAGGTCAGACAACTACACCAACTAGAACATATTGTGGCAATAAAATAAGGGGATTAATTATCAATATTTTGACATACACGGTAGTCTGTAATAAAATATAAATGTACCTTTCTTTTAAATGTTGCATATGTTTAGAACCTTTATTTCTATTCAAAGCCTGGAATTTAAAAAAAAAGATTTTTGGGAAACGTGTTCAGTCTAGCTAACCAAATTTTAACAGTAGTAAAGGAAATACAGTCATGAAAAACTGTAACAGGTCAATATTAACGCTTTTCCAAGGAGAAAAGTTACTATCTTCTCCTTGAAGGTGATTATCGCAAATATCATCATTATTAGAGGGCAAAGTAACAGGCATTTTCAGAAATTATATTTCAGTTTTAAATTATAGGAGGAAAGCTTATAAAAACATGTGAAATTTTCTCCTAAAATAATGCTTTTGAGCATCTTAAAAATAATTCCATAATTGCATGAAAAACTGCAGTGTAATGTCAATAAGGTACCAATTTCTTTAGGCACAAAGTACTGGCTTTATATCATTTTTTTTTTCAGATTGCCTCTTCTGTTAAAAATTATTTTCTCTTTTGTAATATATTATTCTACTTCTGAGTCATGGATGTCTAAATATGAAAGAAAAGGAATGATAAATGATAAATCATATAAAAGTGTCAAGGAAATGATTTAATTAGGAAATTACTAAATTATTTCCATTAGGAAATTACTCAAGTTTTAGTATTGATTTAAGAAAGATTCATAAATTTTGAGTTGATCTACATAATCAGTGTTATCAACTCCTTTCACTGTTTAAAATATTATTTCATTAGTCTAAACACCATCCATGGTAATTACTTGCAATATACTATTATTAGTCCTCTAGATGAACTTGAAATACAAGGTTTTTTTTTTAATATACATATGAAAACATTTTCACTTTTTCTCTTTTTAATATAAAGTGTTAGGACACTTATAGGTCCTGTCTGAAAAAAATTAAAAACTTAGGTGAGATTATTTCTTTAATCTTTAGACATATTTCATTTTATATATTAAAAAAGACATTTACATCGGTTCTCTTTTTTAAAAAATACTTAGTGGTTGATTTTGATTGTAAGTATATTACTATGTCTGACAAAAAGGAAAACATAAGTTATGCTCTTAGCTTTCGTTGTTTCAGTATCTAACAAGCAGCATTACAGTGGAAAGAATCCAGACTTTTTCAACTTTGGCCTAAAACTGCCTAAACTTAGTTTGTTTATTATTTATTGATTGATTTAGCAAATTTAAACAAACAAGGTTTAGGCAGTTTTAGGCACAAAGATGACTTTTGATGGCTCACAGTGTTAAAATCCACAACATAAAAACCCATAAAATTCCCAGCTAATACATTCTTTCTCTCATCCTGCCTCCCAGTTTTAATGTACTGTATGTAGCAACAATCCAATAGATACATGAAATCATTGACTGAGTCCTTTAATGCAGGTCTGTCATTTTGATAGTATCATGAGAAGGTTCATACGTTCTACATGTTGAAGGTTACAGAAGTAAATACTGACTTATTGCCATTGAACCATCTCTTTTAGGCATTGAGACTTCCCAAACAAAAGGAAGTTCTTAAAATTAGCAAAACATTGCTATTTTAATGTTGTGGGGAAAATGCCCACTACAATAAGGCCTTTGGAGATAGATGCAACAACGTCTCATTCATTCATTTATGCACACAACTGTGGTGACCACGGGGATCCCAGCCAGTAGTATGTGAAAGAGCCCTAAATTCAGCACGATTATGGAGTATTTGCTCCCAGAAATGTTAACCACAGGAAAGCAATGGAAATCATAAAGGTGACCTTTATAGCTAGTCTGTAGCATCTGATTACGTTCCATTCTACTAACTGGAGTCTATACTCTTCCCCCTTTCTGCTAATACTAGTGCCAGGTACCATAAACACTGTGTTTTATTGTGTCCATATACTGACTCCCTTCACACTAAAGAAAACACAGCAGTCTGCTTTTTCTTTATCTGCCTCTTTTCCCTCCAGCCTCATGTGGCGGTTTGCTTGTTCCTTTTTCTGTTCCATGTACCTGTTACTAAGTCTACATAGTAATTAATGGTACCAGTAGCACAATGGCTAATAAAACAAATGGCAGCTCTGGTGGCTGAGGCCTATCCAGATCCCCAAGCCACCCCTCCCCTTTTCTCTGTTCCATTAAGCACAACAAAGCAGACAAAGTCATCATCACTACCACCATCACCACCACAACCACAGTTACTTATTTTAAAATCTAGTATTTGTTGCTTTTCACTCATAAAAAAAGATCCAGATTATTATTTTGTACTGCTGACTAGCAGTAATGATTGTAATGATTGTAACAGAAAGGACTGAAAGGCACAATTGAAAAGTTTTAATAAAACAATGTTATGATTGCATATCTATAGCTAATAAGTTTTTGTCTGTACTTGCTTGATTGTTGTTATAAAGCTACACATGGAGGTGAGAAGCAAATTGGAAGCAAGGTCTGCTTAAAAAAGAGGACAAATTTCTCTTAATAACTCCAAGAAAATTTTGCACCAAATTGCTCTTCCAGAAGTAATTGTTTCCGTCTAATGTATTGTCCTTAAATGTACTTATAAATGGACTAAATGTAGTATTCATATAAATTCAGGGCAGAGAAAATTACCTTATTCAAAAGAATAATAATGCTGGCATACAAAAACTGTTTTCCTTCTCATAATAATATTACTAGAAATAATTGTCTAGCCCTTTGTGATAGAGTTTAGAGTATTTCCAACTTCACTGCTCCAAGTAATTTTGCCTGCCACTTCCAAGCAGTTCTTCCATTACTGAAATCTTATTGCTTCTCAGTCTCGTAGTTCTTGTCTTGAGTTCTGTTCTTCTTTATTGACCATCTTTTCCTGGTGGTGTTCTATTACTAAAGCAACAAGAAAAGGAGGGGAGTCTTTATGCCTACAAGAAACAAAAAATGGTAGAAGAGGTTCATACAGACATCTTCCTAATTCATAGGAGTATAAGAAGTGGGAGTTACAGCATAATCAGACTTCAAGATTCTGTTACTAGTGTTCATAAAAGTAGTATTAACTTTTCTGCGGAGTTGATTCCTGGCCCGATCTATTTCATGGGAGGCTGACAGTGTTATGGCTTCTAATGGATCCCTTTTGTTTATTTGAAGAAATATTGTTTCTTCTTTGTAAATTTATAATTTGATGGGCCTCCATTAAGGGCCTCTGATCATTTCCGGTGCTTCCTTGCCCTTATTGGGTGCTTGTGGTAGCATTTGATTTGCCCAGATGTTTCCTGCCAAGTCAATTATAGATGTACATGTTTATGTGCATGTATTCCTATTCTTTTCTTCAAGTTACCTTGACTGATACATATTAAATTTATTCCCGAAAGGACTCCTGAAAGTTCATACTGTCAATTAGTAGCATCTGATATTAATATCTCAAAACCAACACTGAAGTATATGTTACTAACAAGAGAAGTAATTTATTTCATCTACCATCATAATATGAGCTCGTATGCACATTGTTAAGATGAAATTTTTCAAAATCATGTTGACCAAGTGGTCATTAGCAACATTTATTTAATGACTAACAGAAAGGAAATTAGAATATTTTGTTAGTATTTTAGGTAATGTTCCCTGATTTATTAATCATTATTATCATTATTAACAAGAAAGAACAGAATCTTGTCTGGCATGTTGTCTTTACACATTTTTTTTACAGAGAAGAAGATGCACTGGATGACCTAAATGCATAATAAATCATTCAATATAAAATTTATCTTCTTTATTTATTACATTTTTAGGTCACCAATAGTCACATACTAATTAAAATATTAAATGCAGAATAAAATATTAGTAAAAATTAATAAAACACAACATAGTAAGGCCAAGATTAAATTCTAATTAATGTTACATTAAAAAATGCAGAACCCAGTAAAACCAATGGCATAACAAAGGATTTGAACTATTGATAATGATTTTAAAATATATAGGCCATAAAAAAATTCATTTGGGACATTCCACTGAAAGTCCTCTTTCTATTTTGCCTTGTTTGTGTAGGCGCTTCGAAAATATTCTCACATGATTATCTTCAAATCTCATCCACTTTATTACGTTATCCAAGAGTTGGTTTGAAATATACCGTAATATTAATGAATTATATGCCATCAAATCAGGGTCAGTTCTTAGTGACCAGTTAGATGTCATTCATATGTTGGAATCAGTTTAGCACAGATTGCTTCTTGCAATTTAAAAAAGCATAAAGGATAAACTAGACCATAAGGAACTACAATTCATGTCACGGTACTCATTTTATGATATTGGATATCCATGGAGTATCAGAATCACTGTAAATAATAGTGCCTTTACATCCCTATTTAGACAGCTTATCTGTGATTTATAATATGCAACCTATTGAAAGAGAATCAATACACACATTCTGCAGGGCAGTTCCTGATCTAAAATCAGGCCTGAAAGCTGAAACCATATTTAAATTATAAGTATAGACATATTTCTTGCCTGCTATTCATTAGCAACTACTTATGGAAGTATTTTGATTAGCAAAAGGTTGCTTTTAATTGTCATATAGTTAGAACAAAGACTGAGTGTATTGGCTGCTTAGGTGAACTGAATTTTCAACTTTTAACAATGAAATTTAATATATACTACTTTTCCCTATACACATACTCTCCAGCTATATGAATTTCTCCATAATAGAGTTGAGGAAGTCTATTCTTCTTGAGGGCTTCCCAAGTGGGAATAATTGTAAAATATGATAGAGACTTATTTGTTTAAAAGAAAGCTTGGGGGCTTTCAGTGTGTTTAGAAATATAATTTAAGATATCTATAATGGAAGTGAATTCCATGAAGGACAGTTCATTACCTTTCTTTATAATTGGATGCATTATAATTGTTATTACAATAAGGAAATTTCTAAACATTAAACTTCTGGAGCCTGCTTGTCTTAATTAGTGACTACTGTTTGGGCCCTGGTTATGATGAAAGAGAACAGATCTTCCAAATAATATATTTCATGTAGCAGAAGAGTCTTATAATAGTCTTTATTTAGTCTTAGCAATTTCAGATCGTCCATAGGACCTGACTTCCTAAGCTCCTGATCATCTGTACTATTTTGAAACTTGTTGAAATTTGTCTAAACCAGTGATTACGAAACTGGCATGCGTGCCATAAGTGGCACGCGGAACCATATTGGGGAGAATGTAAGGCATTGCCCTATGTCAGTAAGGCAGCATTGCAGCAAAATGTGACAGATCCAGCAAATCCTGGGTGGCAGCAGGAAAATAAGTTGGAAGAAGGCAGGAAAGGGCCACTTTTCATTGTGCAGTATAAACAGCTGCACTGCACATATTTTTTAATAGAATAGAATAGAATAGAATAGAATAGAATAGAATAGAATAGAATAGAATAGAACAGAACAGAACAGAACAGAACAGAACAGAACAGAACAGAATTCTTTATTGGCCAAGTGTGATTGGACACACAGGGAATTTGTCTTGTGCACATGCTCTCAGTGTACATAAAAGGAAAGATAAGTTCATCAAGAATCATAAGGTACAACACTTAATGATAGTCCAGGTACAATTAAGCAATCAAATCATATTAGGAACCAGTCAATATAAATTGTAAGGATACAAGCCACAAAGTTACAGCCATACAATCATTTGTGGGAGGAGATGGGTGATGGGAATGATAAGAAGATTAACAGTAGTGCAGACTTAGTAAATAGTTTTGACAGTATTGACGGAATTATTTGTTTAGCAGAGTGATGGCATTCGGGATCTATGTATAATCCATTGATGTATACAGTTTGCACTCCTTACTAACACTGATTATATTACCTAGTTTGGGTATCGGTAATGAAATATCTAGGATCATCACCTATGCACAACGTTGGAAAGACTCTCAAACACCATCAGAGATAGAAATCATCAGAAAGATACGAGCGCGCAGAGATGGATAGACTAACAATTGATCTTAAAGGACAAGATATATTATGATACATGGGCAAAGTGGTATGATTGGACTAAAAAGAGGAAGATTAAGAGGTAATGTGAGAAGTACCCAGGATTGAAAAATAAGAAATCACGATGTATAACTTGCAGGCATTTTATTTACAATGTATATATGTGGGTGCAGCTCTGTGTATAAATATGGAAATATAGAAAATGTGAAAGCTAATAAAAGGATATTTAAAAAAAAGAAAAATCTAGATCTTCCCTACACTAGCAAAATTTATCACACCACTGGTTGTGTTTATGAGCCGTGTTGGCGTAGTGGTTAGAATGCAGTATTGCAGGCTAATTCTGCTGACTGCCGGCTGCCTGCAGTTCGGCAGTTCGGCTCTCACCGGCTCAAAGTTAACTCAGCCTGACACTTCCATCCCTCTGAGGTTAATAAAATGAGGACTGAGATTGTTGGGGGAAATATGCTGACACTGTAAACCGCTTAGAGAGGGCTGTAAAGCACTGTGAAGCAGTTTATAAGTTTAAGTGCCATTGCTATTTTTACACTTTCAACCGTTGAAGCATCCCCATGGTCACATGATCAAAATTCGGATGCTTGGCAACTGGTTCCTATTTACGACGGTTGGCAGTGTCCTTTTGGGACCTTCCGACAAAGTCAATGAGGAAAACAAATCCACCTAATAACCAGATGACTAACTTAACAACTGCAGTGGTTCACTTAACTACCATGGCAAGGAAGGTCGTAACATAGGGCAAAACTCAGTTAAAAACTGCCTTGCGTAGCTTAGCCACAGAAATTTTGGGCTCAATTGTGGTTGTAAGTCGAGTGCTACCTGGATACCTCCACGTGTATGAGTGAATCGGCGTACGTTAAAAGACTGAACAGGTTTACAATTTTCACACTGCAATTTTCACACACCCAACACATGAATACAAAGAATGCATTTTGCTGAATTTGCTAAAATTCCGTTGCCTCATGCTTACTTTATTTATTTATTCTATTTATTTATTTGTCAAGTACGTATTGGTAATATACATAGATATATCATGGTTTATATACATGAGATTGATACAGATAAGAGGGAAACATTAGTTCAGGGACGGTAAGCATGCTGGTGCACTTATGCACACGCCTTACTGACCTCTTAGGAATCTGGTGAGGTCAACAGTGGACAGTCTAAGGGTAAAGTTTTGGGGGTTTGGTGATGA
>JANHGD010005754.1:97335-111505 GCA_027560375.1 Imantodes cenchoa | reverse complement strand
GGGTGGTTCCGACCTGACTAGTGAAGTCAGGTCCCCAAACGGCGCGGGTTTCGGAGAAACCCCTGCAGACGAGGGGTAACTCCGTGGCGCCGCGGCGTAAGCCACGCCCATCTCCTCCTGGAAAAAGGTGCATCTTATACTCCAAAAATACGGTATGTGGACTTACCAACTAATTTTTGCCAGATATTATAAAAGAGGATTTTATAAAGATTTTAAACATTATAGAAACAGAAAAATTAGAAATATATTATAAAAGGTTGAAAGTTAAAGTGAAGAATAACAAAAAGAAGAAAAAGGAAGGAGTGACCTCTAATTTTCTTTTCAGCAGCTACAAACCTACCATCTCTATCCTCCCATATTGCATATTGAACTTCACTTCCTCCCATAAGCCAACATTTTTACTCAATAGATTCCAAAATCAGCAATTTGTTTGTATCAATTTTCAGAAAAAAGTTGATACTGGATTTCCAGTCTTTTGTAACAGTAGTTGTAGTTTTCTCTTTAATCAAACAAGTCAACTAAGTCAGTTTTGCAAATCCAGCTATCTTCATTCCTCCATTATTGTGTTTCTGTAGTCTTCCATCTTTGCATAGTGTAGTCTTGATGCAGTTGCCATACATAAAATCAATCGTCCATAAGTCTATTTTTTTAAGCATTACAGACAACTTTTAGTGTCAGAGATAAGAAACTTTTACCAGAGTAATCCTTCCTTTGGTTACCTCATGATAAGATCTCCTGAAAATAAGCTAGCTATTCACCTATATTGGAAAACACAGAAAAGACAATGAAGAAGACTCAAAGATGCTTTTTCAAGAGGCAACTGGACTTTCTGTTTTTTCTTTGAAGATCTTTCACTTCTCATCCAAGAAGCTTCTTCAGCTCTGACTGGATGGTGTGGAATGGAAGGATTTATACTCCTTGCAGACAGCTGGTCATTTGCATTCTTTTAGAGTGTTGTTGAGACCACCTGGAGGTTTTTCTGTGTCTTCAGGTCACCTGGGTAGTGCAAAGGGGTGTGGAGCCTTCTTGGAATTGTTGAAAGGACTGTGTTGTAGACACCTTTGGGAGAACCATGACCTGGATGACTGAGAATTTCCATAGACACAGTGAAGAAAAATTGGCTTATCCATAACTGTAGTGCTAATAGAAGGGATGATGCAAAGTGAGGTTTTCAGTTTCCAGTTGATTTTCCTCTACTTGTGGCCATCTTCCATTCTATCTGTGCAAAGCACATGAAATGCTTCACCACTTACAGTCGCCTAAGTAAAACACATTTCTTCAAATAATTATACCAAATATGTCTTTTTCAATGTTCACATAACTGGTTTGGAAGAAAACAAATGATAACTGGCTATGCCTGCAAATTTTGAACAGCCTACATGAACTTTGCACGGGAAATAGTTCCTTTAATGCTTTAAAATCATGTTCTTAAATTCAGTTTGCATATTACAAAACAACCTTTTCAAATGCTTTTTAAAGCACCAGTATCCCATGAGACTTTTTTGAAAAAATGTTTTGTAGAGCATAAGGAAGTATAAGGAAGATGATCTTGATGGAGGTAGGCAAGATCCATTATCCAAACTGGGGAAAATATAGTTTACATACAAAAGAAGCAAAATCTATGTTAAAGAACTGAGTCAGACACCTTTCTAATTGACAAGGGTATGAGAAAGTGAGGAGGCTCATTAAGATTCTGTTACTGTAGCCACTCTCATAAAAGTAGTCTTAGCCTTCCTGTGGTGTTGATTCCTGATCTGGTCTACTTGGTAGAGCCGACAGTTTTATCTCCATCTCTTTCTTGCTTTTGCTCGCGCATGCACACTTGCTTTCACTCTGTCTGAATGGCAAGCTACTTTATTCTTCCATTGATAAACATCCCCCCAGTGTTCTTCTACACTACATACATAAATGTATACATATCAGAGGTGGGTTCTGACTTACCTTGCTGCTGGTTTGCTTCCTCACGCGCCGTGTGGGCTTGTGCGCATGCACAGTACTAAAAACTCAGCTTCTGCGCATGCGCAGAAGCCAAAAAGAAGATGGCGGCACTTATGGCGCCACCCGAGAAAGCCGGTTTGGGGGCGTGTCCAGCTGGCCATCGCTGCCAGTTTGGTGAGCGGGGGGGGGGAATTCCTGCTACCGGTTCTATAGAACCGGTCCGACCTGGCAGGAACCTACCTCTGATACATACATAAATACATACATGCATACATACATACGTAGAAAATTAATTTAAAATCATGTCTACAAAGTTCAAGCATAAAAATATAAGGACTATGGAAGCATAGAAACAATTTTTTTTTAAAAAAAAAAAGTCATTTGTACTGTTCTACTCTAAAAAGTAAACATAAATAAGTTTGGCAGTTTGAAATCCAGGAATTTTGAAAGTGATTTTTTAAACTAGTTTTTCCCAGGGCTTTTTAAAAAAAGCAAAACACGCCCCCCCCCCCTTAAAAGATAGCTTCCTTGACTTATGTTTTAAAATCCCAGAGAGAAAACTAGTTACAGTACTCAAGGAAAAGGGTGGGGAATCATAATTAAGGACAAAAATCTGCTGGATGAAGCAGATATCTTAACCATTGTGCTATTTCAGCAGTGCTGGTAAAAGGAGATAGATAAACTATTAGAGTGCATGGTAATTGACTGTGTGAAATGAGAAATCCTTTCTCTCCAAAGTAGCGGGATGTTAAGGTTAGCCTGCAGCAAACTGAACCACTTCATTCCAAATAGACAGAAGCACTCAAGACCAACATAAGATAGAAAAGTATACTTTGGAAGTGAAGCAGAGAAGAATACCTGAGGTCACTTTGAAGGTGAGAGAGAGATTAATAGACAGTGATTGCATCCAGTTCTGCTTCTAGAAACATTTGTATCTATTCTGGCAATGGTGTAACTAGACAGTGAAGATAAGCTTTTCAATGTTTGCACTAATGAAATGGTGACTATTGGTCATTTTAATTTTTTGAGAAATTTCTTAACAGCATTTTAAAAAAACATTTTAAATTAAAATTAATATATAACAAATCTGTGATATATGCATTAACTCAATCTTCTTTTCACTTTATGACTATTGTTATTGTAATTTACCACTGTAGTGTCATATGAGTAAGGGATTTCCTTTTTTTGATAGTGTTACTGGAATGAGGATAAAAAGCATAAAAAGATTTTGCAGGATTAGCAGAATCTGAGTTTCTTCAATTAAAAAATGTCATTTATTGAGATGTTGGAAACTCGGCTTTTCCATAGCAACAGCTACTCTCTGAAAGAAGTTCTTCTCAAGATCCAAATGCCCTCATTTTGTTTTTGTGCAAAAGAGCTATGAAGAACCTGGTTCTTCAACCAAGCCTTTTCTTCATTCCACCTGGCCTGTCACAATTGCCATATTTAATATTAATTTTATTATTGATTTTATTGTAATTTCTTCATTTGATTATTCTTGAGCCAGAGGTGAGTTCTTCCCGGTTCTGATTGATTCACTCGAACTGGTAGCAACCTGCTGATGACGTCACAACAATGATGTCACGGAACTGGTTTGGTTAGTGCCTGTCCGTGGATGGCACCATCTTTTTTTACATTAAATTAAAAAAAAAAAAAATCCAGGTTTTTTTTCTCTCCCGAGCATGCACAGAAGCAGAATTTCTAGCACTGCACATTTGTCTTCATCTTGTTTTCAGGGGGAGGGAGGTTGGAATTTTTTTCGGCACTGTGCCCACGAGACGCGGCCATGCGGCGCAGGAGGAAGCGAACCCAACCCTTGAGTCTTGAGCTCCCCCCTCCATTTCCCAGAGTCATTGGAAGTTGGGCAACATACGTTTAATAAATTATTATTACTGTGATGCAACTGCGATCTGTGATATCAGATTAAATATTTTCAAAATACTTTCAAATCAATACAAGAGTGTATTTTTTCTTTTTTCATACTTTTTTGAGGACTATTAAATATAGTTTTTAATTAAATTCATTTGTCAGTATTGAGAATGAATGGATAAGAAATGCATTGTTGAAGTTTTAGAAGTAAATAAATTCTTATCTCTACGTAATAAACCTCTTAATCAAACAGATCATTGTATGTGAGGTTACATAACAATGTCAGAATGGCTTAATACATTTTGCTTTCAGAAAGGACTCTTCTTTCTGTATTATGTCCCAGTATAAGAAATCTAGGTACCATGTGTCATAATCATATAAAGTTTACATAATTCCTTTGGATATAAATGAATTATTCTTGAAATGGAATTAATTCAATCTATATGGTGTTTTTTTAGAAATATAATATAAATTGTTTATTATTAATAGCTTAGGGTAAGAGGTTTCACTTTAGCGACATTTATACATTCAGCCTTACATATTTCTTGATTGCTATATATTTGGGAAAAACACCCCTCTCTTTTCATTACTGTTAAAATGATAATAAAATTTAAGAGCTTGTAAAAGGTTTTAGTTCATTTGGTTCTTATTTCAAATAGCTTTTCTCCCCTCAAAGATCAGATTTCTGCAGACATAAAATTGTTAACTTGGAAACATGCATTCTTGGTTTTGATTATGGCTACATAAGACCTGCTACATTTAGCTATTTATTTATGTTATGTGAAAGTGAGAGATTATTGTGAATAATCTCTGGTGAAATTACAATGTCAATGAGCTGGCCAAAGAATCATAGTTTTGAAAAGGTGCATCGATGAGGTAGCCAAGCAGTTTTTAATAGTAAGGTTTCAAAAAGCCGATGAAATAAAAAATTAAGTAAGATGAAATGCTGCTCTTGGATTCTTAAGTATTGACAGTACTCTATAAAAAGCTATGTAATTTAGGTTCTACCTAAGTCAAAAGTGCAATATTGAGAATCACTTGGTATTTGCGTGTGAGTCTAATAAATTCATTGAAGAAAATCTGCTTATCAGTTTCTATATATCAGTTTCTCGATAAAGCAGCATTCTTGATTATAGGAAGATTTGTTTGTGCATTCAGCTGAATGTGTTATTGATAGATAACATGTATCTATTGGTACTGATAACTAACTCTAGGTTAATATTCACCACAGGAAATCTATGTAATAAGTAGAGCAAAAATCATGACAGAGAATAAAAGTACACAGATCAAATTTAATGTCTGAGCTATAATTATTTATATTCCTATCTTGTTTCAGCTTTTTAGTAAATGATAAATATCCATGTAACCTAATAAAATTTTCTGTAACATACTATAGATGCTAAAGACTTCATAGTGTTTCTTTAGCAAAAACAAATCAAAACAAAAAAATCATAGCAGCTAAGAAATGAATGTAATTTAGATAAGCTCTTAAAATTCCACTCAGTCCAGTGCATGTAGTGTGTCTAATTGTGGAAATGATGTTTATGTTGTTCCACATGACACAACAGAACTTTCTAAGAAAGATACTCAACAGATTTTGGCAGACAAATGATATTTGCCAACAAATACAGTCTGGAGCAAACATAAAAATTGATTTCCTCTTATCTTTTCAAACTTCTGCTCTTCCATTCTCTTCAAACTATTTGCAGTTGTAGCTTACAAAAAAAGCCCTAACAATAATAACAAGAAAACCATGCTCACAAATAGCTTGAAGTATTAAAATTTTGAACATTGTGATAAAATTGGGGACTCTTTTTTATATTAGTGATAAAATGTAGATTTTCTTAGTAACACATGCAGTTATTTAAGCAAAAAATTGTTAGATTTACAATGAAATATAGGTCTATACTGAAAAAAAAACTATGAAAGGGCTAATTATACTTTCAACCATAATTAATAAGAACAGAGTCATATTCAGAATATCATAAATTTGTGCCACTTTGCTTTTGAATTTGCTATATTCATTTGATTGGTTACACAATTATTTATTTCCTGGTGACAAACATAGACATTGATTTCACCCTATTCCTATCATTATCCATTAATTTCACATGGTTTAGTTTTAGTAGCTTACTTAGCAATAATTGGAAGGGTCCAGGAGGTACCAGAGTATCATTTGCACCTACCCAATTAAAAATAAGTATGCTATAACGGTTGAAGTATTTAGACGTACAGAAGTAGTAATCTCAACACCACTAGAAACAATCTGTATGGGAAGCTGAAGAATCCATAGAGTGAAATATATATAATTTGGAGCTGCATTCTTTTAAATTACAGCATATTGTGGGAAACCCCCCCCCCCCCGACAATGAAATATTTGGGGGAATATTAAAAGACCCAGAATATTATATTACTACAAAGGAGAAATGGACAAATGCTCTTAAAGGTAGAAAGCAGCCCCAGTCTTTCTGCTATTGGAAAACTCAAGATACCCCAAGCAGAACCTTGAAGTCTTTAGAGATGGATATTTTGTGCCTATTAAGAAATCCATACCAGCCTATTCATAAACAAAATGCCTTCAGCCCAGCTCCCCCAGCTGGAACTGATGGGGTTTAGAATTTACATTCCCCCACCCAAATTCCAAGGACCTTCGGAAATGACCTTTAGGACATAATAGGATTAGCCCACCACCGTTGAAATAGTAAAAGACACAAGGCTCACTACATTGCACTTGGAGCATCTCAATCACCAAACCCTAGAATCCTATACAAATCCGTCTACTCATTCAGCCATTTTGTCAGCCACCCCAGAAACACGCTGCTATCACTGTCGTTTCTGGAAACCAAATAAACAGAGACCTTCTTTCCAACCAGCCAGCCTTCATTTTATTTCCGGTGTCTTTCTTCCAGCTTGAAACCGAACTGTTTTTTTCTTTCTACAATTTGTAGAGAACACACATTGGCAGATGATAGAAGAAGTCTTGACTTGTCTTTAATTTCTGCCACCATCCTGCCTTGGTGCAACTTCAGTTTATAGGCTACAAAGTATTGTCCACTACCACTTCTCACATTCCTGCAGAAGAGAAATGCCTTGATCGGTGCTTCTTCTTAATGCTGGCTGGTGTGACAGCTGGGGTGGGGCTGAACAATTTGTTTTCTTGCATAAAGATGAAAGTGCTGCTGCTGCTGATACAATGACGACGATGATGATGATGATGATGATGATGATGATGATGAAGGAGAAGGAGAAGGAGAAGGAGAAGGAGAAGGAGAAGGAGAAGGAGAAAATAGAATTAAATTTGTCTCCTTTGTTCTGGTAACTTTGAGACAGGTGCTCTTTTTGAGGAGATGAAAACATCTTGTGATTTAAAAACCAATGTTATTAAAAATAAGAAAAAATATTTCCCTTTGATCTTTTTGTAATTTAGTACCTTTAAAATTACAATTAAATAAAGCATTCAAGATAGTATAATAGCAGTGTAACTTAAAATGTTATGGGGAGATTGTGGTACAGATCAAGGATAGGTAGGATTTGAGGTGAGATCTCAAGGTGCATTTTGTAACAGGGAGGAGGGACCCAGATGCATGGTTGCCAGTGGAGAAAGGTAAATTTTAATTCTAAAAAAAAATAGCTCTGTCCTCTTCAAATTGCGTTTATTTTTCTTCTTTCTAACCCACCATAATCCAGAGGCACTCAGTGGCTTATATTTACAGTATAACAGCCATAAATAAAAAGAATACTTCTCAAACATAAAACTATGAGCAATAAAATTGCAACTAAAGATGCCATGATAAACCAGGAGAAGCCTGTTGGAAACAACTTCAGCTTTAAAAACCTCTGAATCACCAACATGTCATGGAAAAGGTACACCTTCTTACTTAGCCCCTTCCTCTACACCTTCCAAAAATGTAGCATCAGTAGCATTATGAGGCCAATACTGGCTGGAGTAGTTCCATCAGGGCTTTTTTTTTTGTCTGTGCTCCATTAACACTGAATGAGATACTTAACCCTTGGAAGATTTTAAAGAAAGACAATTAAAATGTTTCAGGTAAAAAAATCATGGTCCATAATTTTGTTTGTTTTAAACAATATATATTTTCAGAAAAGATAATATCAATAAGCAGGGAATTTCTAAAGTTATGTGATTAATGCTCAATATAATATTAGTAAAAGATAAATATATCAAGCAAAGTACATTAAGTTGTTTTTATTATTTAAAAAAGATGTATAGATTTTTAAGCTTAGTGCCCAAATTTTTACCATATTAATAGTTATAAATACTTTTTAAAAAGGGGGAAAACATTGCTAAAAACAACGTAGACAAATATTTAAATCAGAAATTAAATACTTAGGTCCATACACTGGTGTTTTTTTTCTGTGTTTTCTTAAAGCTGTGTTTTCTTAAATCCAGTGGAAATAATATGAGCTTACTTGCTTCCCTAATAAAGTTATTTTTAAAATACCAGGATTTCTGGAAAATAAGAAAGATAATGATATTTTATAGCTGTTGTCGGATTAAAATATTTGATGTGTTTATATGTTTTACTTCACAGTTTTAATGTCACATGTACTTTGTTTTAGTTTTTTAATGTTCAACATTCAATTATTATGCACTGCTTACCAGATCTTTTTAAAAAGACTCTCTACACATTTTATTTTTTCCACTCATAGGGAAATAAAAATAAACTATGTTTTAGCACATTGCCATATTGCTGGAAGTCTGTCAAATTGCTTCTTGGTATTTGGGGAAGATAATAATGCCTCAAAAATCATTGTCTTGTGTTCCCCAAGCAGACAGAGTTAGGGACCTTAGCCAGAGTGAGGTTTCTACCAGGTGGGAAATCTATCAGACACCCCAATTTACAGATAAATATATAGAAAGCTACATTTATAGCATAAAATCTATCTGATGTTATTCCTGGCAGAGTAAACGATTTTGAGATTCTTTATCACAATACATTAATTAAATTGACAATTCTCAAAATTTGCTGATGAGGCTGAGAAGATTGAGAAGAAATAGAGCAAAATCAAGTGGAAATTAAAAGAAGCTAAAATGGAAGTAATTGAGAAGTTAATTGCAGCTTGAACTGCTCAAGACATAAGAATAACTGAGCAACAGTTATTGTGCCAGGGCAGTTTTGGCTCACATCCAGGGTCAAGAAACTAGATTTTGTTTGTTTGCTTGCCTGTTGGTTTAGAATGTCTTATTTATAGTATAAAGAGACTTCACTACAAGCTATCAACAAACACTCTTTGGACATATTCCAAATACACTGCTCAGTCTGTTGAAAAAAGCCAATTGTGAATCAACTAGATACTGGTCTTCACAATCTTCTGATCCTATTGTCATTTAGGTAAATCTGACCAACATAAAATATTACAAACAACAATTTGATATAAGTTTTTATTTTTAAATTGGTACAGTAGTGCAGAGAATTCCACCATCTTTATCTCAGGACCAGACAGCAAGGAATAAAGGTTTTTTCCCCCTCCATATCCTCTAATACTTGGCTTATCCTTGGAAACTGTCATCACAAAATTTTATGATCCTTAAAAGATTGTTAATTATCTCTAACAACAGATGGCTACCTTTCCAGATGCAGAAGTTCCACGCCAGTCCATTCAAAATTGATTTTTTGATTTGTAGGGTCAATGGACCTCTAAGTTATATAGAACTATTCTTTTCACTTATCTCCCAGTTTTTCTTCTTCTGTTTCCAGAAGGAAGGAAAATGAAAGAAGGGAGAATAATTTGAGTTTTAGGTCATTGACATATTTTAACAAAGATTCCTGATTTTTATGAGGATTTTTAAATATTTTTTAAGAATAGGTTTTGGTTGTTTTTTCAGTGCTGTGTATGTTCAATAGAAGTTCAAATTTCGTGTTTGTTAATAGAGTTGAATATAATATATATTTAGCTAGATTTTAATTCATTTTTAGTTCCTGATTTTTATTACATGTTTTAATTAAGGTAAGAGATAAAAGATTGGGTTTTATTTCTATTAAAAAAAACTTGGGATTTATAATTTGTAACTATGTTCTAGTCCCATTATTATTTCAATAATACATGGGGGAGTTTGAAAATTATAACTTTATTTGTGTCACAGAATGTTAATGGCAATATGTATGTTAAAATACTTCCTATATACATTATTTGGTCCAAATACCTTGGCAGCGTCTAAAACTACAGCAGTAGAAACTCCAAAAGTATTGACAGTGTGACAGACCTTTAATGAAACTACAATTTATTGTTGCCAAAAAAACCTAAAGGACACAATAAACATGGACACAATTTTTTTAAAAAAGAGATTCATTGTATCCTTTTTCTCAACCAGTGGTTTTAGATGTTAAAGAACTCATGTTTCATATTACTTAAAACCACATAATCCTCAAGGGGTTCTATTGAACCTCTCAGAAAATACTTTTAATATATTTTGTCTCATCTTTTTTATACTGGAAACATAATAAACGTGTAGGAACTTGGGTTCTTATATTATCACTATAGTGAACAAGATTTTAGAAGGCAGCTAAAGTTTAAAGATATTAATGTTCTGTAAAGTTATAATCCAAAATCTGAAATGTTCCCATCTTTGGTTATATTACGTTTGGATTGTATTAAAAAGGAGCTATTTATATATACTGCTTCACAACTGGGCTGAATAACACTTGAGAACTCTCAGTCTTTGAATTCTGTTTTGTACCAAAAAGGAAGCAAGACACAATATGGGTTTCCAGGGTTTATGTTTAATTCTTTGCATAAAAATTGAATATAATGTTGAAATCGTGTAGCATTATATAATAATAGATTTCCAGCATAGGTTTAAAGAAGCAGATGGAAGCATTGCTTTGATTTTCAAGTAGCTATAGTTTCTTAGTTTAGGAATTGGTGAAAATAAACAATCATTCCCAAACGTGGTTTATTGCCACATGCAAATGTGGTTATTGTACTTTCGTTTTGCATTTTAAATATTCAGATAGCTGGTTATCCTGATGTTTGAAAGTCAACGTTCTAAAGTTTGGAAATTATTTTCTGTATGGTAATAATATTATTTTAAGCTTAGCTACAAAAGAATTACTTATTCATTTGTTTATTTCACATTTTTTCCTAAAAGCTTAAGATGATTGGAGTAAAAAATTATTTTAAATAAATAAAATAGTACGCTCTTTGATTTTCCCCACAACTAGTTCTAATCTAGAGGGTAGTTTGAGACACAAGGTACTGACTGACTCAGAGTCACTCAATATCCCACTCTTCTGAGGCCAGTGTCTCAGCCCAACTCAATTCACAGAATGAGTAGGAGGAAGGTATGTTGAATATGTTCTCAGCTTGAGTTATTTGTAAAAATAAGCAAGGCAGGTACAAATAAATAAATAAATAATGTTCCACAGAAATTTAAGTGAGTTACTGATCTGATGTGTTGTGTAGTTATGAATCAAAATGAATTAATGAAATTAATGGAAATGAAAAATGAATTAAAAATTAATTATGTAATTAAATAATAAAAATGATTTTATACAATAATATGAAAATAACTATAAGAGAAGAACTCTCTAAACTTCCATTACAGTCATTTGGGAGTTGGATAATATGTTGAATATTTAGAGACTTATTAGTTGCACAATAGTCAGAAGTCTTCCTCACTTATTAGAGTTTGAAAATATTATAGCAGCATAAAATACAATGCTGTTATTTAGTGAATGACTATATCATTGGCAGTATGTGTAATCTTTTTCGCATTCTTTGGAACTATTAATCTAAGCTTTGTAAAGCAAAGTGATGCATAAATCTCCTAAAGAATAAAATATAGCTCACTTCAATTTGTGTCTGGACAACCAGTGAACTTCACACATTATTAAACATGCATTCTTAACTCTTCTGCTGCCAACCTTGTGTCATAGTTGAAGTGTTGAGATTCAGTGTCATAAATTCTAATCTTAATTTATATTAAAACAAGAATTTTGAAGTTTTCATTTTTTTAAAGGGTGTCAAATGGATTTTGGTTATCTTTTGTATAGTAAGAAAAAAAATAAAAGTCCTTCCATCCATTTCGGGAATCACATGATACATATTAGCTATCACCTCAGCAGCTGATAGACTTCCTTCAATAGCAGAACCTCTTTTAAAATTAATAGCCTGGTGCAGCAGAAGGAGTGCTCAGGAATGGAAATATTTATAGTTTTTTCTCCTAACTTCTGACCCTTGAAATTAAAAGCACTTTCTCCACCCACTCACATTCAGTTAACCCTCAGGAAAAATGCCTGCTAGTTCATAGGAGAAATTGTTTTGAAAGGCTTTGGGACATTGCAGCTGTCTTCAGTGATAGGGCACAATGCACAGCAGGTTATGTTTATTGAATACAGGTTCTGTGGAAATACAGTTTGAAGGAAACTGTACAGGAACAGGCCTAATTAAAATAAACATTCCAATAGTAATGTTTTCTTCAGTCTTGGTTATATTATATACCTCCCTTTGTATTTGACAATGTACTTTAATCTGGTTTTTATAAATTATTTCTCTGAAAATCTGACAAATATATAGCAGATAATACTCTCATAGATACTGTCATCACTTTGAATCCGCATCAAATGTTTGAATGCTACCACATTTTATGATCATGAAAAAATGCCAAATTCTATTTTGTGCATAATGGTTCGATATAAAATTATTATTTGAAATAGTGAGGTATGTTTTGGAGGCCATGAAATGGGATGAATTGAAATTCCTAAATATGTGTTGAACAGATATACCTTTCTCTTAATTTAGGGTTGGGTTAAATTAAGAGCTGTTCCAAGTACAGCTTCCAGTTGTAAATCTAGTGCTTTGAATTTTCTATCTGCATTTTTCCCAATACGTGTGTAAGGGAAGAATTCTCTTCATATGTAGACTTTATTTAACTTGCACAAGTCAGTGATTGTATTGACGACTATATTTCAGTCTTAAAAAGGAGATGGTTTGCTCCTTCCTCAAGAAGCTATTGCTACACTCAACTATACTGATAATTTTCATTCAATATCCAAGTTGTCTTGGATCAATTGTGTTGTACATTTTCAATTGTGTTGTACATTTTCAGAGAATCCAGAACGAAGTAGAATATTTGGTCCCCTTTCAATCAGGTTTCAGACCAGGGCATGAGAATGAAACACTATTGGTCATGCTTTTAGATGTACCCTGTGGGAACAAAATGGGAATAATGTATCTGATATTGTTCTACTTGACTTTCAGCTTTCAATACCACCTACAATGGAATCCTTCTGGAGCCATTTCAGGGATAGTCATAGCACTAGATTATGCTGGCTTCCTTCCTTCCTTCCTTCCTCCAGGGCCAGTTCCTGCAGGTATTGATCAGGAGGAAAATGTCTTACCCTTACCCTGTACTTTATGAGATTCTGCAGGGTTCAGTACTTTCTCCATTTCACATCTCTGTGGAGCAAGGTCATTCATCTCCTTGAAGTCAGATACCATAAATATGCTAATGATACTCCTTTGTATATCTCTGCTGCTGATGTATTAAGAATGCTGTCCCTGCCTTGACTTGGTGCCCTGAGAATGTGGAGCTTTAGATGGAGAACAGATGGTAAGCTTTGACTCAACCTATGAAATTTCATGTTTCAAACTTTCTCTCCCCCCCCCTTCTCCTCCCTCTTCCTCACACACAGAGAGAGGGGGGTGCTAGGTAATGATAGCAATTCACTCAAAGCTGAATAGATAAATAACAAAGAAAGGAGCAAGAGGTCTTGGAAAGAAAGCCAGCCTGAGTAATTTTGCTTGCAGTAGGAACATGCAGGAAAGAAATACAATCCAGTAATCAGAGAGCCAAGCCGGGATTGTCAACTGCTCCCAAATCAGAGTTTCTGAGTTTCTTGTACAGGCAGAATATGCAGGAATAATATGCAGACATGGGAAATCAGAACTTAGTTTCCAACAGATAATTTTAGGTCAAGACTACTTTTTAAGTTAAGTTGCAGCCAGCTATCTTTATTTAAGACAATCACTCTCTTGCATGGCAAGGAGTCTCACTGAACATCTTTGCTTTGCTGTCTGCTCCGTTTGTTGAATCAGAAGGCTTGGAGGCTGTATGTCATTATCTAGTTGGTCTGTTCTTATGGGGTCTATATTTGGTCAGCCTTAGATAATTCCTGGCTTGGTGTCTCTTAACATTTCATTCATTTGGGGAAATAACGAAGGGGAACAAAGGGGAAATAACTAAGGCAGAGTACCATCAAATAGCCCGAGCCTGTAAAGATGAAGTGAGGAAAGCTAAGGGTTACAATGAACAAAGGCTTGTGACAAAAGTAAAAAGTAACAAAAAAAGCTTCTTCCAACATATTAAAAACAAGAAAAAAGTCAAGGAAACAATTGGTCA
>JANHGD010005754.1:22959-34477 GCA_027560375.1 Imantodes cenchoa | reverse complement strand
TCTTTCCAGCAAGTGCCGAGTAGTGCCATGATGAAAAGCTCCCCCAAGGTCCAAAAGCCATTTGATGTTGTGGGGCAAGCTGTCCTGGAGTCGGCAGACAGGCGGCGTGATTGATATGTAGGGCGGTGTCTCCGCTTCACAGCTGACACCGCCCCACAGCTGATGCCTATAGTTGTTATGGGGTCGGCAGCCATGTGACACGCCAGGCAGCGACTCTGCCTCCGAGCCCATGCCGCCCCACAGATGGTGAACCTCCCCAAACACACCGCCGAGCACTGCACCTCTGAAAATGATGGAGTTCTGTGTGATTAGCAAATATTTCTTACTTTCTGTTGCTAAAAACTACTACAAAAAAATATATTTTTGCTTGTTAACCAAAATTATAATACTGAAGCAGAGGAAGATTTGAACTAACCAGGAGTTAATTTCTACATGGCAGAGCAATAAGCTCTAGTTTTCTTACTAAATATCAGGGCTGTACAGTGTTTCATGTTGTTAGGCTGAAAATTACTAAGCTGAAATAATTGTGAATCAAAGAAAGTATCAAAGGAAATTTCAGTTTCCTGCTTAGTTGGCTGATAGAAACTTTGCAATTATAACATACTATTTATACTGGGTAACAGATTTTGAAGTGCATTTTATATTAAGTTGCATTATCTAGACAGTTATTTGGGATACTTTCCCTCTTACCAAGAGAATGGTATGGAACTCATGCTGAGGAATTCTTGAAGTTAAAGTCTACACATTTCCATAGCCTGGATATGAAAGCAAGATTCATGCCATTTTTATTTACAATTGAACTGATTCATGATAGTATCAGGAAAAAATAGAGATAGTGTATATGAATTCTGTGGATTATATCCATAATAGCTATGCACAGATTTAGTTCATCCTTCCTTCAAATATCTTGGCTAGATAACTGGTTATGTCTATTTTAAACTTTAGCATTCTAAACTTTAGAGACTAAAATTGCTATTATCGAAGTAGATATGAATGTCAACATAGAACCTCCTGTTGTTGCTTTACTTCTAAAGCGATCTTGTCTTTGTAGTGGACATAAAATAATGGACTGCCACTTGAAACAGGATCAATAAACATAATGAAACTGTCACTTAATCTAAGTTTTACTCCATTGCTGCCCAACAGACACTCTTCTTCTGCTAACCCTGACTCTTAATGTATTGAACAAAGGCTATTTTGAAGAACTTCTCACAACTTCGTGAAATAAAGATTGATTTCAAGGATATATTAACAATTTCTTATGTCTTAGAACGACTAAAAACATTTACTATTTCTCCTTTAATAATCAGCAGTACACAAATTTAATCTTCAACACGATTAATGTTTCTTTTTTAAAAAAGAGTTAACATGTAGGGTTGAGCATAATTTCTTACTGCCATTTAACAAGGAATAAGTACGGTATATTGAAACGGAAAGACAATGTATGCTTTAGTGTCTCATTTCTCAGGGAGTTGACATAAATACAAAATGTCAAAAGAATGATCTGCCAGCAAAAGTAAGTGGATGTATGGGTCATATTACCAAGCTGTGTTATTCTCCAGCTAGGGAGGAGCCATCATTCAGAGTGGGTTGTCTCTGTCTCAGCCAGTGGACCAAGTCTACAGTTTTTTGTATCTGGGCAGCTTCTGCACTATCCCAGAATTGACTCGGTCTACCATTGGACCAGACGTGGCAATTCACTCTTCCTGTTGGCTTGACCATTAGTTAGCTGAATTTTTTTCCCTTTTCTGACCATTGGACTGAACTTCATTTTTCCGATCTCTGGTTTCCTAGACTCTGGCTTGGTTTCACGGTAAAAGTTTCTTCTTTCTCCTACCTTCGTTACGAGGCCGGCAAACGGGGCCGCTTGAACTCGCACGCAGGGTTCGCCCTCGGGCGGCTCAGCCAACGCTTGCTCGTGGCTTTATTCGCTCTCACCCGTTTAACTTCAAATAACTGTTTGATCGGCGCTTGAACTCACACGCGTGGCTCCACAGAACCCGCTTGTTCGCACCGCTTCCCAACGTTTGAAAGCTGCGCCTGTCAGCTCAAGCCTCAGCGACTGTTTCACCCCTGCTGAGCCCGCGCTGGAGATTGATCTTGCGGGCTCTTTCTCGGCGCCATAGTTTGGATCGAGGTTTCTGTGGCTGATAGAAATACCAGAGTTCTTCAGCAAACAGTTTTCTCTAGAGCCGAGCCGTACTTGAATCCATTCGCGTGGGCTCGTTGGCGGCAGAGCACATTGGCACCAAAAAGCTACGCAGGCCACAGCCCGCACTCGATTGGGTTCACACAGGGCTCATCGCATCGCACTGCCCCTCATGTGATATAACTGCTCTGCTGATCTTGCTGCTCGCCAAGCCCATGCTTGAATTCGTTCGTGCGGGCTCACCTTTCCAGGCCGCAAAACAGCTGAGCCGGCGTTGCCCTTGAGGCCGCCTGCAAAGGGGGAAAGTCTTACTTAATCAACAGAATGGTGGAGCAGGCCAAAAAGACCCCATCCAAACGGCGTCACAAATCTAAGCACTCTAATGTTGATTCTGACCAGGGCCCCTCAACATCATCTAAGGCCACCCAAAGTGCGGAGCAGCGGCATGATAAAGTCCTATCCCAGCTGCACACTAAGGCCGCTGCTCGGAGCAACCCCAACCCTCTGGGTGCCAGTGCTCCTCCAATGCCCAGCACAGAGTCAATCCCTGTTTCCTTGGACAACCTGGGACTCTTCAGGGCCGCCCTGGACCCTTGGGGTCCTCAGGCTCTGCCCACCACTCAGGTACCCATGCTGGAAGCAGCTGTTCCAACCCAGGTTACTGCTCCTGTGTCAGTTCCAAACCCCACAGCCAGGCCTCCCTCTGCAGCCCACTCAGGGCACGCCCCATCCAGCTCCATCGGGGGGCCAAATACTGATGGACCAGGCTACCTTGCAAGCCTTACTAGCAACTGCGGTCCAACAGGTAATTGCAGCTAGTCGCAGTGAGCCTCCGGGGACACAGCCGCGGGCCTGGTCCACTCCAACTCCACCCACTCTGCGCAACTCCACGGGGACTAGACCGTCCTTCAGGGCAGACGAGGATATGGACCATGGTCTGGTTCCCGAGGGCGAGGAGGAGGAGGCTCTTTCAGGTAATGACAAGGAAGCCTCAGAACAACAACCGCCCACAGGTCTTTTTCCTCCTGCCTTATTCCACTCATTGTTGCAGAAGGCACGTGCCCTTGTGGGCCTGTCTTCGGTTCCAGACACCCCTGCAGCTCCAGCCCCGGCCTCCCAACTGGATCCCATCTTTTCCCACTTCATTCCGGAGGTGGACGTTGTTCCGGCTCCCCCACTGTTTCTTGATAATGTTACAAGCCAGTGGAAAACCCCTGCAGCGGGCTCTCACCCAGGGGCACTGGACAAGAAACATTTTCACGTAGAACCAAAACTCTCCGACCTCCTGGAAGTACCGGTGATCGATCCACCCGTCCTGGCTCTGTACACTAACACGGCCATGCCTGGGACTTCCGATGACCTGCTGCGTCCTGAAGAAAAGCGAGCCGAACAGACCTTAGTCAAGGCACACACCTCTTCCGCATGGGCGATTAAGGCGGCGTCATCCGCATCCTTTTTCTCCCGATCAGCCCTTCTCTGGCTCAGATCCATTCAAGACAAGATCCCAGATGACAAACTGCAGCTTCACCAGGATCTCAATAGGGTTTTTGCATGCGCACAGTTCACTGCTGATGCTTTTCTTCATGCTTCCCTCTTCGCCACCAGAGCCATGGGGGCTTCTGTCGCCGTGAGGCGGCTCCATTGGCTAAGACAGTGGCAGGTTGACTCATGCCACAAGTGGCGTCTGGCCACTGCCCCGTACCAAGCTCCCAACCTCTTCGGTGCCTCTCTGGACCCAATTGTAACTGAAAACAAAGACAAACGCAAGGTTCTTCAGACTTTATCTAGGCGTGGTAATCCCAAGTCATCTCCTTATCCACACCGGCCCTTTCGATCAAATGACCAAGGCTACACTCCTTCTCGAGCCCCAGGTCAGTTCAACCAGTTCAGCTTCTGACAGCGACAGCAGTTCGCTGGAGCCGGGAGAGGGAGATCTTCCAGGCACCCCTTCTGGGAGGGAACACCTGGCCGTTCCATAGATCCCGTTAATGTCTGCTCCCATCGGGGGTCGCTTGGCCCTTTTTAGTCACGCATGGGAACATTCGTCTACTGATGCACGGGTCATTCAGACCATATCTTCTGGCCTAAGATTGAAGTTCCTCTCCACTCCTCCAAGCTCCTTCCTCCCCTGCCCTACCTCCAGGTCACCTGTCAAGCGCGCCCTTAAGGAGGAAGCGGTCCGGCACCTGTTGGACATCCAAGCAGTCCAGCCGGTCCCGCCGGATCAACAAGGGCACGGGTTTTATTCGATTCTTTTTCTCGTCCCCAAGTCCTCGGGGGTGTGGAGAACAATCTTGGATCTTAAGTGATTGAACTGCCACATTAGATACTGGCGATTCAAAATGCATTCCCTTACCACCATTTTGGGGAATATCAGGTGTGGAGACTACCTAGCATCTCTGGACCTGACGGAGGCCTACCTGCATATTCCTATCTACAAACCACATAGGCAGTACCTTAGGTTGTGTTATGCAGGTAGGCATCTCCAATATAGGGCTCTCCCATTCGGCCTGTCAGTGGCTCCCAGGGTCTTCACTAAGGTGTTGGCAGCCCTCGCAGCTTCCCTCCGGTTGGTTCCGGTTAGATTACAGTGCTACCTGGATGATATCCTCGTCCAGGCCTCTTCAGAGGATCTCACACGCCAACATCTTGATTTGGTCATCAGGACTCTGGAGGATCATGGCTTTTCCATCAATAGGGAAAAGAGTCACTTAGCCCCATCCAATTCCATCCTCCATCTAGGCACCATTGTAAATACTCTAGAGTGCAGGGTGTCCCTCTCTCCTGAGAGGCAGGATAGCATTAGATCCCACATCCATCAAATTCAACGTGAACCCAGGGTCTCTATTGCGTCCCTCTCCTCCCTTTTGGGGAAGTTCATCTCCTGCATTTCCATCGTCCCATGGACGCCCCTGCACTCTAGACAACTCCAATGGTTGCTCTTGCCATTTCAGAAGACAGTTCGCAGCAAGTCACACTCAAGGATCCATCTCCCAGCGGAGGTTCGTCGCTCCCTGATCTGGTGGCTCTCTCTAGCGGTATCCAATGGGTCCCTCTTCAAAGAACCACAGAGGACAGAAGTCACTACAGATGCCAGCCTCTCGGGGTGGGGTGCCCATTCCGAGGGTCATATGGCCCAGGGCTTATGGTCTCGTCACGAGGCCACGGCATCAATCAACTGGCTCGTGTTGAGGGCTGTTAGTCTGGCTCTAAAGACCTTTGCCAGCCATCTCCAGGGCAGATATGTACTGGTGGTGATGGACAATACAACTTGTATGGCTCACGTCAACCGGCAGGGGGGCACTCGATCTCGTGCTCTCATGCAAGAAGCACTCCGTGTTGGTCTGTGGGCGGAGAGGAATCTGCTACCCCTTGCCGCAGTTCACATCGCGGGGCTGGAGATCACTCAAGCCAATTGGCTGAGCAGAGTAGAGATAGATCCAATGGAATGGCATCTCCACCCGGCCTTGTTTCAGCAAGTTGTAGCCCGGTTCGGTCACCCAACGATCAACTTGTTTGCGACACCGTCCAACACACAACTTCCCCGGTTCTTCTCCTGGTTTCCCTCTTCGGGAACGGAGGGGGTGGATGCTCTTCGGACACTCTGGCCTGGGGGCCTATTGTATGCCTTCCCTCCTCTGTTCCTCCTATCCCGCTTCATCCAGAGGGTGCTGGACCTCGGGGCAGAGGTGATTATTATTGCTCCTCATTGGCCTCGGAGGCCCTGGTTTGCGGACCTCAGGGCGTTATCCATCTCTCCGCCTTGACGCCTTCCCAGGTGGGGGGACATGCTCAGTCAGGGGCAGTTGGTACATCCGGACCCTCAATGGTACCAACTGACCGCCTGGCACTTGAGCGGGGCGTCATGAGGTAAAAGGACTATGACGACGATGTCATCTTGGTTATGGAGGCACCACGAAGACCATCTACACTGCGCATCTATGCTGCAACATGGAAAGCCTTTTCCACGTGGTGCGCCTTGGAGGGTTTGTCACCAATCAGCATCCCTCTATCAAAGGTTCTCTGTTTCCTCCGGAAGGGTCTAGCGATGGGGCTCTCGCCCAACACCTTGAGGCGCCAGGTGGCGGCGTTATCGTCTGTACTGTCTTGTCCCCAGGCTCCCGGACATCAAACGATTCCTTCGGGGGGCATCCAACATCTGCCCTCCCCTGGTGCACCGCTTCCCGACGTGGGATTTGCCCAGGGTCCTGCAGTCCCTCACGCTGTATGAACCTCCCTGCACCGCATCACTCTAGTACTTGTCATATAAGGTGACTTTTCTCCTAGCGGTGACTTCGGCTCATTGGGTCTCGGAATTCGTCAGGTCCACTCGACAGGACTTGTGCGTTTTTCATACCAATAAGGTGGTTTTGAGACTTGATCCCCTGTTCCTTCCCAAGGTCAATTCTTCCTTTCATAGAACCGAGGAGTTAGTGCTTCCGTCCTTTTGCCCCAGGCCACTTCATCCTAGGGAGCGATTATGGCACACACTGGATGTGCAATGAGCACTGCGAATATATGTGGCCAGAACTCGCGAATTTCGCAGAACTGAGGCGCTGTTGGTGGCTTTTCTTCCAAGGACCTTGGGGCATCGGGTTTCACCTACTACGTAGGTAGATGGATTTAGGGAGTTATTGCTAAAGCATACGACCTCTCCTCCATACCACATCCATCGGGTATTACAGCCCACTCTACACGGAGCGCGGCTACATCGGCCGCCTGGGCTACACAGGTGCCTATCCAGGTGGTCCTGAGGGCGGCTACCTGGTCATCGCCGTCCACGTTCATTCGTCACTACAAGATCGACGAATTCGCAGCTAAGAAAGCAACCTTCGGCCGGAGGGTATTGGAACAGGTCTGCCAGCAGCCTCAATGATGTTTCTATTTGCTTTGGATTTATCTGGTTCCCTCCTGTTTCTTCCTTGTTGGGGCTTTGGTAAGTCCCACTCTGAATGATGGCTCCTCCCTAGCTGGAGAAAGGGCGTAGTTCCTACCTGATAGCGGGAGGAGCCATCATTCAGCCCCACCCGAGCATTACTTTTGCCCATTTTTTCGCTGTTAGCCTTTGTTTTTAATATCTGGTCACTTGTAGTAGCCTTCTTCGCCTCAGGAAGGGTGTATTTTGGACGTTCTAATGTCAGCTCGATTGCTACAATGAGTCTACAATGTCATCTCTCGTCAATTCTGGGATAGTGCAGAAGCTGCCTAGATACAAAAAACTGTAGACTCGGTCCACCATTGGCTGAGATGGAGACAACCTACTCTGAATGATGGCTCCTCCCACTGAGAAGAGGCGTATCAGGTAGGAACAATGCTCTTTTTAATACAAAACCAATGTTTTTATTATTGCTGTATCAGAAATTAAGACCAGGAATCTTGTTATAAGTATCTTGGAAAAGATACTTACTTGAAATATAGTTCTTCCTTGTTTGTTTGGAGTCATAGAGTTGGCACAGATAGAGGTATTTGGTCAACTTCTTGCTCAATACAGTATCCATGGCAGCATCTCGTCATACAACTATCCAGGCTCTGTATGAAGACCTGTAGTGAAGGAAAACTTATCACATCATGGGACAACATAAACCATTGCTGACAGCTCATACAGTCAAGAAATTCCTTTTGATGTTTAGCCCAAACCTTCTTTTTAGTAGTTTTAACTTAGTGGTTTTGATCCTAAAGTAGTAGCGAGTCAGTCACCTATTTTTGTGTGACAACTCTTTCTTAGTACAAGTATGGCCATAGATGGTGAACCATTCCAAAGTAACTTTTCTAAGGCCACCTATAGTGAGAGATTAGAATCAACAATAATCCCAAATTTGCTTACACATTCCTTTAAAGGCAATGAGTGCTATATTATCTAATAAAGGTTGTCTTGGTAATTCTCAATAAGAAAGACCACGGTGGACTGTCTGTTATCAAAGAAAAGAACCTTAGCTTTTCTCATATTTTATTTATTTTTATTTATTTATTTTGTCAGGCTGTATATGAATACAGACAAAGTATAAACATTAATATGAATATATAAGAAGTACAAACATGGTTTTGAGTACATGACATTTTAAGAACACATGGGGACTTTAGGCCAGGGGTGGTAGGCACGCTAGTGTGCTTATGCACACCCCTTACAGATCTCTTAGGAATGGGGTGAGGTCAACGGTAAACAGTTTATTATTGAAGTTTTGAGGGTTGGGGGAAGAAACTACAGAGTCAGGTAATGTATTCTTGACATTGACCACTGTGGCTGAAGTCGAATTTTTTGCAATCAAGTTTGAAGCGGTTTACTTTAAGTTTGTATCTATTGCGAGCTCGTGTATTATTGTGGTTGAAGCTGGAGTAGTTATTGACAGGTAGGACATTGTAGTATATAATTTTGTGTACTACACTTAGATCGAAGGCAGCATAGTTCTAAATTTTCTAGGCCCAAAATTTCAAGTCTGGTAACATAAGGTATTCTGTTGCAAATGGAGAAGCATAGTACTCGTCTCATGAAATATCTCTGGACATTCTCAATTGTATTAATGTCTGATATATAGTGTTGGTTCCAGACAGATGAGCTGTATTTGAGAATTGGTCTAGCAAATGTTTTGTATGCTCTAGTTAGAAGTACAATATTACCAGAGAAGAAGCTATGCAAGATTAGGTTAATAACTCTTAATCCTTTTTTTGCAATGTTGTTACAGTGGGTTCTGGCAGTTAGATCACTAGAGGTGAATACTCCAAGATCTTTGACAGAGTGAGGGTCATATACAAGGTCGTGTCCATCCAGTTTGTATTTTATGTTCTGATTATTTTTTTTGCCAATATGTAAGAGAGAGCATTTGTTGGTTGTGATTTGAAGTTGCCACTTTTTTTAACCATTCTGACATATAGTCAAGGTCTTTTTGAAGGGTAACAGCATTGTTGGTGGTGTTGAATAGTTTTACAGCAAAGAGATCATAGTTGCTTTTAATATGATCACAAAGGTCCTTTAATTACTTTATCAACTTTGGGGAAATTTTGGAAATTATACCTAGGCCTGAGTATGATCACTTGCCTTTAATATTAAAAGATAAGTTTCCATCTAATATCTTAAGGCAAGATGCCTGCTATTTTCCTTCTATGATAGCCAAACGAAAGGTAAAGATTTTGTGGGTGCTTGTGTAAGGAGAAAAATACATTAAACTACAATGCAAACTAACTAACTCTATATCCACAGTCATCTGAGAAGGCTACAAGGTTAAGGAAAAAATGTTTTATTGTTGTATGTCAAACCAATTTAAAATTTACAGTCAAAGGAACAAAGGACATGATTTGACAGAGAGTGTCAAAAAAATCAAAGCAAAAAAAACCCCCTCTGATTAAGAACTTTTAACTGCTGCAAAGGAAAAACCTCAGCTAGTTCCAGGAGGACCTTAATGGATACTAAAAAGAGGTACAAGAGGCTTCTAAGTGGAAAGAAGAGTCTCATGGGGGCAACTGTTTGGCAGAAGAGATCTTTTCTTCAATTTTTGAAAGGCTCGATAAGGCCAGCTCCAACACTGGGCCCTCTAGATCAGTCTTTTTTAAACTTAGCAACTTTAAAATATGTGAACTTCAACTCCCAGCATTCCTCAGCCAGTTAACCTGTGGTATAACTATGGAGTCTTAGGAATCACATCTCTAAGCCTTATATGATTCTTCTAATTCTCATAGGTCACTCTTAAGAGTATCTTCTAAAGATTTGCCAAGGTGGCCTCCAATAACACTCGCTGAAGTGAAATAGATGGGGAAAAAATGCTAAAGAAAAAGAAAGCACCCAGCTGTGAATTTATACCAGCAAAATTAATAAAGGGCAATGTAGATTGTTACATTCCAATTCTCACATTCTTATTTACGACATCAATAATACTGCAAGCATCCCAGAAGACTAGATTATTGCAATAGTTCTCCCAATCTTAGAAAATGAGGTTGAAGCATAGAAGAAAACTACAGATCCTTAAGCCTCTTAAATATAATTTGTAAACTATATGCAAGGGATTTATGTAATTGGTTGGGTGAATGGATGGGCCAAGAGCACATCTTAAGGGACTAGCATGCTACCTTTTGGGAGAGTAGCTGTGGCATAGATTATTGCTCAATTCTGCAACCTCTAGCAGATAAGTATTCACAAAGAAGTTTATGTACATTTTCCTGGTATTCAATTTCTTTGATTCAATTTCTTAGACCACCGCTATGGAACAAGTTTACAAATTCTTCCATTAACAAAGATCTTTTGCTATTAATGCTAATTAACGCCAAGTTGGTATTAGAGTACTAACCTCAGAGTCAGACAAAATTGTGTTGGATTTGTTTTAAAGCTATTTCTTCAGCCACCTTGGAGGGAAGATTCCAAATTATTCCAGCACCAGAAAGGGAACTCTATATCCATGTGGACAATATCAAATCAAATGCACAATATATATTTCAGGTTATCCCTTTTGTACTGATTTATGATGACAGCCGCTCCAGCAATTTTTGGAAAAAGAAGGTTCATGCTGACCAATTTTATGGAAGCTACCTTATAATGGAAACAAATCCCACAGATATCTACACTGTGACAATTTTGTTTATTTTTTAATATTTAATGGCATGGATACACCATGAGAAGGTCACCATTGGAGGACAGAATAACTGTCTGCAGAGGAAACCTTGCCAACACAGGCAAATTTATTGAAGGTTTTATTATGAGCTAGACTTTATTTATTATATTTATTATACTGGATTTCTGGTCAATTTTCATAAACCCCAAGGGGATATAAGCTAGGAACATCAGCCTTAACTGTTAGATGGCTGATCAATTCTTGGAAGTGGATTCGGTACTGGTTTTATAACAAATATTCCTTATTAGCTATGCTGAGTTTTGGGGAAATTTTAGCTCAGTTTGAATCAGGAAAGGAGAGCCTGATACTTGTCTATACCTGAAAATCACACAACTAGCACATCTGGCCATGGGAATAGAGACACTGTAAATAATTTATTTTAGTAACCCCCTGGCAATCGGTAAACTAGTTTCACTAAGTAGAGCCACGCCATGTTTACTTTTATTTCAATATAAATTAAAGTTAAGTCAACTCCTACTAACCACATGAACATACCCAGTGCGGGTTTTGTGACAGCAATAGAGAACATTACTTTCTGGAATTTTTATTTCACTTTTCCAGTCTAGGATAATCTTGGTGCAATGCATCCCATTCTGAGCCGAGGTGGCACAGTGGTTAGAGAGCAGTACTGCAGGCCACTTCAACTGACTGCTAGTTCAGCAGTTCAAATCTTACCAGGCTCAAGGTTGACTCATCCTTCCATCCTTCCGAGGTGGGTCAAATGAGGACCCAGATTGTTGGGGGCAATATGCTGACTCTGTAAACCGCTTAG
>JANHGD010005753.1:0-10494 GCA_027560375.1 Imantodes cenchoa | reverse complement strand
CAGTCTCCTTCCCCTGCCACGCCCACCAAGCCACGCCCACAGAACCGGTAGGGAAAATTTTTAGATTTCATCCCTGCTCTATACGATACAAAGTTAAACATATTTATGCAATTATAAATGCATATTTACTATTTCTGTGCGATTGCTGGTGGATTCAAAACAGAAAAAATGAATGTGACAGGTGCTAAAGTTTTGAATGCTTTTAAGAGATACTACAAAGTACTTATGGTACTGGAATTTTATCCAATTCCATTTTAAATTGTTTTTAATCAGATTTTAATAATAATTTGTGTCTGGAATTCTGCACTTTTATATGGGCCAAGGGCTAATCAATAATTTTTAAAAAGTTAGTAAAATGTTTGTTAAGTGAATCTGGCTTCTCCACTGACTTTGCTTGTCAGAAGGTCCCAAAATGTGATCACATAACCCCAGGACATTGCAACCGTCATAAATATGAGTCAGTTGCCAAACATCTGAATTTTGATCATGTGACCATGAAGATGCTATGATGATCATAAGTATAAAAAACTATCATCAGTTACTTTTCTCACTAAACTTCAAATGTTCACTAAAAGAAAGGTAAGTAAGTCAGCTTATGTATTTGTTTAACTTCTTTCATGTGACTCCACAAGTTTAGTATTACATAAACCAGAAGCCACTTCAAAAGCAATTTTCCATGCAGAAAAGGGGCTGAAGGGATGGAAAAGGTAAAAAAAAACAAACCCTACTCAGTTACTCAGCATTGCTACTCCTTTCTTCAGTAAGGTATTTTAAATCTGCGTTGTCCGTATCCTCCAGGCAGTTGCATTACATTGAGGATAATGTAAATAATTTCAAGTTTTATTCTTGACTAGTGGTTATTGGATAGATCCCCTTCATCCACCAAATAGTTCCCATTATGGCACAGAATAGAGGAGGAATCACCTGATGTCCTAGTATCCCTCCCCATTCTGATGTTATTCTGATACATAAAAAGTTTAAAATTGGAATAACCAAATGTTTCTCTCTTTCTCTCTAGGGCTATCCATATTCATTATTCACAGTCTTGTTTCCAGTGTATTTGAAAGTTCCCTATCTTTTGAAATATTGCTAGAGATACATAATTAGTATAAATTCTTACCAGGTGTTCATGTCTCTCTCTGCCAGCTTTTCTGTGTCTTTTGTCTCATTTTTAACAGCTGTTTTTACCAGTTGTTTGCGGAGGTTTAATAAATAAACATCAAACTACATTTTGATGTAGTTTGATGTAGATGCTAGATGATCGGTTTATGCTTGTTTTGATATAGATGTAGGAACTGATTGGGGGAGTGCTGGTTGCAAGCTAACCTGGAAATTATCCATGGTAATTGGGTAATGGAAATGTTTTGCAAACGTATCTGGTGAGTATCAGATGAAGAAAGACTATTCTCCATTGTGGGTGGAGCCAGCATTCAGGATGAGTTGTCCTCGTACACTCAGAATGAGGACCGAGTCTGTTACTTTTTGCTGGATCTGCCATCCTAGGACCCAGCTTTGACTTGGTCCTCAGGCTGGACGGATGTGGCTACTTAATTCGAGAGAAAACCAGCATTCCTGAATGCTGGTTTTCTGCTCTCTTCAGTTTCGACTTGGACTGTTCTTGACTTCGTGAGTTTGTCGCTGCTGCAACAGCCAGTTCCTCAGCTGTTAATCAGGTCTAACCAACAGAGTGATTGGCGATTCGGCCAACAAATCTCGGGGCAAGTGCCGACCCCAGAAAACGATCACCCCTGGTCCTTCTAGACAAGTTGCTGAGGAATCCTCACATAGTGCAGATCTAAGGCCTCTGAGAGAGTAGAGAGTAGAGCTGTGACACCCCCCCCCATTGCTCATGATCAGGACTCCTCTTCCAGGGGTCTTCCAGGACTCCTCTTCCAGGGGTCTGTTATCTGAGGTGCTTGGGCGCTTTTAGCAGATGAGCTTCAGCTCCAGCCGGGGCTATTAATCCAGGCCCTTTGAACATCAGACATGCAGGGCTTGCTCTGTCATTGGAGCGGGAAGCTCCCTGTGCATAGTGGCTCGGACAATTGGGGGAAAGTGTGGACTTATTAACAGGCTTCTGTATGGCTTCCATGACTGTTTCTCCTATCTACGTGTCGGCCCGCCTTGCCAATCTCCACCCCCCCCACGTTACGTTTCTGCCGGGATGGAGGCTTATTCCCATCTAGTTTTGGTTAATTGCTGAGGGGCCCAGAACAGGTACTGGAGCTGAAGCTCGCACAGTCCCTCCGATATTGGTTGCCGCTTGCTTAACAGCTGCTGAGGTGGTGGCCATTCCATCCAGTTTTAGAAGTTTGAAAAAGAGGCCTGCGCAGCCTCTTCTAAATTGTCTGGCCTGGTAGCGGCTTTTCAGCCTCAGGTCTCCAGTCAATTCCTGGTGCCTGGACCTCACAGGGTTTGACCTGGTCAGCACCAGCAGCTACCTGGCTCCCTCCAGCCCGCCTTTTGCAATTGTGAGTTGCGGTGGCCATTTTGTGTCAGCTCATAGTGGCCATTTTCACCAGCTGCTCATAGGCCTAGTAGCAATGGCGATTGGAGATTCCTCAGAGAAGCCTCTGGGCAATCAGGTCCACAAGACCAATCATTATGCCCCGGAGGAGGATCAACCTGGTACCTCCAGTGTGTGGAGGTATCCTCACATAGCGCACACAGTTCTAAGGCCTCAGAGAGGGTGAAGCACCTCAGAGACAGAGTCCTGAAGAGACTCTGTAGCAAGGCTGTGGGCCATGTCTCCCAGGATAAGGGCTCCTCTTCAAGGGGTCCAGACTCTGACCAAGTGGCCCCTCACCCGTTAGGAGATCAATTGTCCCTGGATAATCTGGCATTGTATAGGGGTTCTGCAGACCGTTGGAGTTCAGCTGTCATTTTGAGACCTTCTATTCCTCTGGCCTCTGAGGTCCCCCTCAATTCTGGGACACATGCCCTGCCTTCTATGCCAGGGGCTCCCACCCCAGTAGCCCCAGTTTCCCTGGATCCAGCCAATTTACAGGTCCTGATGGCAGCGGCTGTGTAACAGGGCCTTACCGCATGTCTACACTCTCTAAACTATTCTGCCCCAGTCAGATCCCAGCGGCCCCTTATCCGGGCTGGGACCAGTGTTCATCATCAGAGCCTAGACTGCTACTCCAGTGAGTCGGATCTCAACAGTCAGGAGTTTTTGCTTGACTTAGACAGGGGTGATTATAAACTCTCGGAGGATGAAGATATGTCATAGGAACAGCAGGCTTCCTTGGCCCTGTTCCCTCTGGGAGTTTTCAAGTCATTGCTTTACAAGGTCTGTTGTGGTCAGCCCATCTACTTCTGCTGTGGACTCAATGTCTCAGCACATTGACCCATTGGTTGCTGAGCTCACACCGGAGGTGGACTTCGTCCGGGCACCACAACTCTTCTTGAACAACATCCAAAGACAGTGGAAGGCTCCGGCCTCAGGGCCTATGGCTTACTCGCTCAACCACAAGCATTTCAATGTGGCTCCAGAGTTAGCCTTGCTTCTCAATGTCCCTATGGTTGACGCTCTAGTTCTTACCGTTCATACACCGACCGCTATGCCGGGTGTGTCAGAGGAGTTGCTGAGGCCTGAAGGCAAAAGAACTGAGCAGGCCCTTATCAGGGCCCATCAGATGGCTGCCTGGGTGATACGGGCTTCCTCATCGGCTTCCTTTTTGCTCGCTCCTCCTTAATTTGGCTGAGACTCCTCCAGGAACAAGTCCTAGGGTCCAATCTGTGAGCACAGCAGGATTTTAACAAAGTTTTTGCTGCTTCTCAGTTTGCAGCTTTCCATGTGTCCCGTTTTGCTTCCAAGGCTACGGCTGCCTTGGTGGTTGCTAGGCGCACGCATTGGCTTCGCCAGTGACCTGTTGACACCCAGCATGTCTTCAGCTCCTTTCCAGGGACAGACACTCTTTGCAGGGTCTCTCAACCTGATTCTAGTCGAGACTCGGGATAGGAGAAAAATTCTGCCATCCTTGTCTAGACAGAGCAATTTCTCCCAGTCTCCCTATTCCCGGCAGCCCTTTCGGCCTCCTGACCAGTGCTTCAGCTTCTCCTGGTCCCAAGAAAGCAGGCCACGCCACCTTGTCATTCAGAGTCCTGGTCCCTCTGGAGGTTCGCCAGTTGCTCTCCTGGTGGTGCTCGCCAGCAATCGCCAGGGGGTGACTTTTCTGGGATCTGCCCAGGGTGATCATCACTACCAATGCAAGCCCAGGGTGGTCTGGCTGGGGGCCCCACTCACAAGGACAGATAGCTAAGGGTCAGTTGTCGCAGATAGAGTCCAGATCCTCGATCAACTGGCTAGAGCTTCAGGCGGTGTTTTTAGCCCTCAAACTTTTCAAACGACTCTGAGCCGACTGTCATGTTCTGATCCTAATGGACAATATTTTCACCAAGGCCCATGTGAATCGGCAAGGCAGCACTCGCTTGCCCAGTATGATGCAAGAGGTGCTGAGGCTGGGACTGTGGGCAGAGAGGCACCTTCTCTCTCTTTTGGTGGACCATATCTCTGCGGTTTCCAATTCCCAAGTGGACTGGCTCAGTTGTACAGAGGTGGACCATGCAGAGTGGTGCCTGTACCCATCCCTTTCCCATGACATCATGAGCTGCTTCAGCTGCATGCAGATCGACTTGCTCACAACCCTGGAGAATACCCACCTCCTGAGGTTTTTCTCTCAGTTTCCATCCCAAGGAACAGAGGGGGTGAATGCCCTCCATGGACAGTGGCCATCGGGTCTTCTATATGCATTCCCCCCTTGCCGATCTTGTCTCAGGTCATCCAGAAGGTGTTAGAGCAGCAGGCGGAGTTGATCCTGTTGGCGCCTTGAAAATAATTGGCTGAGATGGATGGTTCACTGACCTGAAAGCCCTGTCAGTGTCTCCGCCCTGGTGGATACTAATGAACGGGTCATTGCTCAGCCAGGGGGCATTGGTACAATGGTACCAATGAGACTACAGGATTACAACTCCGACGTTATTCTCTCCATCCAGGCATCCCACCAACCTTCCATGGAAAGGATCTACGCCATGACTTGGAAATCCTTCTGTTCCTGGTGCGCAGTGGAGGGCTGTTCGCCTTTACAGATACCTCTTCCAAAAGCCCTGAAATTTCTCCAGTGGGGTTTGGCCATGGGACTCTCCCCAAACACACTTCACTGACAGGTGATGGCCCTGTCTTTGATTCTTTCCTGTGAAAGGCACAATTTCCTATGGTTCGCTGGTTTTTGTGGGGGACGTCCAACCTTCACCCACTGGTTATCTACCTGCTACCCGATCTGAGATCTTCCCAGGATGTTACAGTCTCTAACGGGGCTTCCGTATGAACCACTGCAGTCAGCTAGTCTCAGGTATCTGTCCTACAAGGTTGCCTTCCTGGTGGCAATCACATCAGCTTGCAGGATTTCCAAGCTCTCCGTGCTTTCCATTCGGAAGGACTTGTGTGTTTTTCATTTGAGCCGGGTTGTTCTCCGGTTAGATCCTTTGTTCATTCCCAAAGTCAATTCCACCTTTCACAGGGCTCAGGAGCTAGTCCTCCCCAATTTCTGCCCAAACCCGGCTCATCCATTGGAGAGGATGTCCAACGGGCCTTATGCATTTACATTGATCGGACATGCCAGTTCGGTTAGTCTGAGGTGCTTCTGGTGGCTTTTTTGCTGCAATCCTTGGTTCAAAAGGTGTCCTCCACAACCATTGGCCATTGGATACGCAGAAATATTGCTAAGGCATGCAACCTCTGCTATGTTGTGGCTGGCGGGGATCACGGCCCACTTTATGCATAGTGCGGCAATATCGGCAGCCTGGATGTCCCAGGCGCCCTTGGCAGAGGTTTATCGAGAAACCTAGGCTTCCCCTTCTCAGTTTATCTGCCACTACAATATTGATATGGTCGCATCGGTGGCTGTAGGGTCTTGCAGAGGGTCCACAAGGAGTTTCACTGAATCAGACTTGGACTATGCCCACCTGGGGGACTTTTGGCTTTGGTATGTCCCATTCTGAATGCTGGCTCCACCAACAATGGAGAAAGGGCATTGGTCTTACCTGATATACCTCTTCTCATCTGCTGGAGCCAGCATTCATCCCCCTTTAAGGGGTCCGTTCCTGCATACTCCTTGTTTGTTGGACTGGTGTTGCTGCTATTGTTTCTTTCTTTGGACTGACTTTTTGCATAGCAGTCTCCGGTTTTTTTGGTGGGTTCTGGAAGGGGAGCCTACATATTGTTGACTGTGTCCAGTTGGTAGCCACGTCAAGTCTGCTTGTTTGGTCTCATCAAAGCTGGGTCCTAGGAGGGCGGATCTGGCAAAAAGTAACAGATTCGGTCCTCATTCTGAGTGGATGAGGACAACCCATCCTGAATGCTGGCTCCACCTGATGAGAAGAGGTATATCAGGTAAGACCAATGCCCCTTTTATGGCTATGTGTGAATTTAGCCAATTATGGCTTATCTAACAAGCCATGACGCCATATGATGTGCAGACCCACTCTATAGAAGCAATATTCAAATCCAATGTTTCCTATTTCCAACATTTCGGTTCAAACAATTATGTCAAGATTTGAGATTATTTTGTGTTATAAAATCCATACGTTACAAAATCTATAAGTTACTATGTATAAGTTTTATTTCAATAGAATTATGAAACTTCATATTATAATTGAATTGCATTTCTGCTGAATTACAGTCATCTCCCCTTTTCCAATGTCTGGCTGCAAGAATACAACAGTGACATAAGTAGTTACTGTAAAAATAGAGGCAGTTCAAACATCCATATTGATTTAGCCAAATTCATATACTGATGATATTGCCGCCCTGAGTCCCTCGGGAAAGGGCAACCTATAAATCCCAATAAATAAATAAATAAATAATAAATAAATAAATATTGAAGCACAAACTGGTAGATGACCTGACCCAGAGGTTTTACATAGACGTTCAATAAGAAAGGAGTGATGACTGAACTCTGTGGCAATCCACAAAGCAGGGAGCCTAGCCCTAGTGGATAACCTCTTCCTCACAACCAATACCAATTGGAACTGGTCCTGAAGGAAGGAAAGGAAATGGGGCAAGAAGGTACTACCATTTCCCAGCACCCAGAGCTTGTTCCAAAAAAATACCATGATCAATGGTCTTGAAAACCATCAATAGATCAAGAAACACAAGGATGGATGACCATCTTCAGCCCAACTCTGCCACAAGTCATCAATAAGCACATACAAGGTTGTCTCCACACATAATACTAACCTGACTGAAGATGGCTGAGGTAATCTTCTTCCTTCAGGTTTCTTAACAACTGCAGGCCAACCGCTTTCTCAACAAGCTTCCCTGAAAAGAACACAGGATGATAGATATCTGTTGGATCCAAGGAAGTGGATCCAACACTGCTCCTTTCAAGGATGGAGGCATCACCCCTCTTCCTCAAAGACACTGACACCATAACCCAAACCAGAAATCACTTCCTGGTTATTATATTTGTGGATATACAACTATACTGAAATGGTTAACACTGTCTGGAATTTGAGGTGGTTTGGGAAAGATAAACATATATAACTTCCTGCATCTGAAGAATTTTGAAACATTTACCTTTTAATGGATTTATAAATATTTCACATATATTTCCACTTTTTTCATATTTGTGAAGGTAAACTACACAGAACATAGTGTTATCTAAAATGTTCTGTAAAAACCTTTGTGGAGGCCCAAGCTTTCAGTGCTCACAGTTCTATATCGCATAGAATTTGCCAGGGCCTAGTTTTCTAAGATATCATGTTTCCTAGATAAATTCCTGATAAATTCAGGACGGCTGTTGAAGAGTTCTTTGTCTTATTGGGTTTACCAGAAAAGGCTGTTGGGTATTCCCTGCAGAGACTTTCTTCTTCTAGAACAGTTAATCCCCAAGACAAAGATGGCCCCCACTATTATGGCTTCCTGAAGGCTGATCCTTTCAAAAAGCTTTTGGAAGATAAATACAGTGTCCTAGTGCCAGAATGGTTGATTTTATGTGGCTTATTACTTCCATATCTTGAATACCACCTAGAATCCTTTGAAAGTAAGACAGTTTAAAAAAAATCAAATCAATACAATAAATAAATAAAGTGCATATTGTCATCCCTTTCTTTAATGTTGTCCATAGCTAATGTTCTCACTTTTCACTGTGTGGTTCCTTACAATAAACGTTCTTACTCCGACAGCCACTCTAATCTCCAAGTTGGCCCAGTATACGTGACTTCTATTGATTGCTATCTCTGTCAGTGTATTTATATCCTAATTTGCTGAGCCATCCAAAAATGGTATAAATGATCCGTTGTTTCAATAGCTAATCAAGGAGATAATTATGAAAATATGCATGTGTTTCAAGAATCCTCATTGGACAAAGGATATTCCTTCCCCAAGAACAAATGAATGCATTTTTCTTTCAGCATCCTGTAAATTATGCTATCACATTCTGGACTCAATTAAAATGTCAATCATATTTTCCATAGTTCAAACAGTCTGTGCTCTACACCTCCGGGAAGGTTTCGGTGTGTCTAGTTCTGATTTGGCCACACTAATAAAAGAACTGTATGGAATGAGATATGTGCCGAGCAGGATGGCAGGATGTCAAATTTGTACCAAAATAATGAGTTAGCACCAAATGCTAATTAAATATTGATGAAAGTCATACTTTCAATTATCTTCATTACGGACTGATATTTTATGTAGACAGTAAGGCTTGGAGTAGGAACACATATTGTAATTAGTTATGCAGTATAAAAAAATACAAGTTATTTTTCTTCTGGGAGGAAACTATGCCTGAGCTGAAAGAAATTATTCAGCAGTGACAAAAAGGCAGATATTCCCTGTGGTGATTCAGTTTCATTTAGTTTTTGTAGAGTTAATGTGTGCATTGGAGTAAGGATTTTTCTGATAACTACTGTGAGAAACGCAGATTCAGTTGATAAAAAGGATACAGTGTTAATCAAATGAGAGAAAGGGTCTGGGTGTTGAGAGAAGCTATCCGAGGGTTTTGCATTTGTATATATAAATCAGGGGTGGGTTCCACTTACCTTCACCACCAGTTCGCATTGTGCATGCGTGCTCAATACACTCACACACACGCACATGTCCCCTCGTGCAATTCTGTTTCCACGCATACTCAGCTATAATCAGCCCGAAACACAGCTGAGGAGCTGATTAGCTGTGCTTTGGCCGAAGGAATAAAGGTAAGTATAAACCCATGGGGGGAGGGGCGGGGAGGCCCTTTTTCAAGCAGCAGCAGAGGAAAAAACTTTCAAACAGTAAAAAATTCGGAAAAAAATCCCCCAATAAAGATCGTGGCATCCACGGACTGGCACCAACTGAACTGGATCCGTAACACCATCGTGATGTCACCAGTGGGTCACCAGTCAGCTGTGGCTAGAGGGACCTTTGCATAAGTCAGGCTTGTGCATCAATTGCGGCCCTTCCTGGATTGGGAGGCACTCCTTACTGTCACTCATGCCCTCATCACCTCACGATTTGATTACTGCAACACGCTCTACATGGGGCTACCCTTGAAGAGCGTCCGGAGATTACAACTAGCCCGAAATTCAGCCGCGCAAGCAGTAGTGGGGAATGGGGAGTTGAAGTCATTCCCCCAGTGCTGGCTGGGGAATTCTGGGAGTTGAAGTCCACACATCTTCAAACTGCCAAGGTTGAGAAACACTGCCTTAGATGGTCTCCTTATATACTACTCTTCTGAAATTCCATGAGAAAATGTGGTTTTCTACTTTTGTATGTATAAATAAGCTGACAGCATGACACAATAGTGTCAGACTGAAGAGATTACAATTCCATCTTTAAAAACTATCCTGATCAGCCTATTGTCACTCTGATTACTAATTATTTTTTTGTTTGGCAGCTAATTATTTTGGCAAGTGGTGGACCCCAGGCTCTAGTAAACATAATGAGGACTTATACCTATGAGAAATTATTGTGGACCACAAGTAGAGTGCTGAAAGTGCTATCAGTCTGCTCTAGTAACAAACCAGCAATTGTTGAAGCTGGTAAGTGCTTCATTTTTCATGGAGTTAAGGACTGCTTCTGTTTGCATTCAGGCCAAAAATATTTTAATTTCCTTTGGGGTGGGGGGGGCAGGTAATAAAATGAACATCTATATAAGATGTTCTAAACTGGGTGGAATGCATCAATAACGAGGTATTAATTTTGACAAAAGTGTTGAAAGCTAGGTAAACCAAAAACTCTTGATGGCAAAAGTGGAAATGTTAGTAAGGGCTGTTAAAATGTTTATAATAGGTTTTTGGTGCTACTGTTGCAGTTTTTGTTTTTAACATTTTGAGCAATTTTGATCTACCCCAAACACTTGGGCTTTTGGATAGATTAGGTCCCATAATACATCACTCTATATCAGTGGTTCTCAGCCTGGGGGTCGGGACCCCTTTGGAGGTCGAACAACTGTTTCACAGGGGTCGCCTAAGACCATTGGAAAAGACAAATTGCCTTTTCACAGGTTATTGTAA